>APFE031501125.1:0-14074 GCA_000404065.3 Pinus taeda
TATCCCATTGATGTTGGAACTGAATAACTTCCTCTAGAACACTATAAAAACAGGCATTGGGACAAGGGAGGGGAGGTTGAAAGCTGAACATTCCAAAGGGTAGATGCTGCTGGAATTAGGACTTCCATTGTAAGCTTGTGAGGAGAGATTACCATCCTTTCTTGTTTCATTTGGAAGTGAATGAGCTTGTCAAAGTAGAGGAAAACTCTTGCTGGACCCTGGGAGGAACTTGCACAACACCAAGGCTCAGGTTGTAATGGTTTCTTTTTTGTTTCCTTAATACAAATAAGTCCATTCTTCTCAATGATTTGTTGTTAATGAATTGTTTCCTATACTCCTTGGTCTATATGTTGAATATGCTTTGTTTTATGGAATATTCAGGTGTTATGTAATCGTTTGATTGTTAGTGTATGCAGGTTTCAAAGTGAAGGAGGAGCTCATCTGGATCAACGAAGCTAGGCTGCTCCAACAAGCGTTGGACCTAAGGTAAGATCGAAAAACACTTGGTTTCTCATAGAGTAATGTATGTTTAGAGAAGGATTGCTCTTAATTGTCTTGTTTGTCACTAGAGAGTCTTAGACTCCTAGGGAGGTTAGTTTTGTCAGCAAAAATAACTCTTTCCGCATGACAAGGCCTCCTTATTTTGTGCTTCCTCCACCTATGCTAGGAGCTGCTTGCCTTCCTATAATTTAGCAAGGCGTTGTGCTGGCATTATGGAGTGTGCAGTTTCCCTGAATTCATCATATTGCCGTTGTACCTCCCTGACCTTTGTGTTTAGTGTCTGCAGCTTTGGATCCTCTTGTAGATTAGTCACTATCTCCAAAGCTTTCTCAAACAATGTCGTATAGGCAATGAATGTGGCATCCAATGTAGCCATGCTTTCCTTTATCGCGGCTTCATGCTGCTCCCGGACCTCAGGCAGAGTCATGGGCTACAACTTTAACTGCAGCTCTGCAATATTCATGTTGAGCTCAAACAGGACTCGACCACCTTCTGCTTTAGCCTTGCGCACACTAGTGGCTAGTTTTATGATCTTTTCTTATGGTTGTGCATCCTCTGAGATGTGAAGTTCAGGCACTGTCTTACATGCCTCTGATATTGCTGACTCTAGACTTGAACTATGTGTTTGAAGTGCCTCCTTTTCCTTCAAAGCTTATGTCTTCTCAATGAACATATACTCATTGTTCACTCTGTACTCACTAATGAGGTTGAAGGCACGCTGCTCCCGAGCTCTCAATTCATCTGCCACCCCTGCATGCAGCACGTGGAGGGTCTTGTTGGAGAGAACTGCTATATTCAATCTGATTTTTTGATATTAATCAGGATAATGCAATCATCGACGGACTCTACGCAAATGGACCCGTCTGGTAACGCGATAGTTCTAAGATCCAGAGTCCTTACTAGCTTCGCTGCTTGGCTTGTCTCAGGTTCCAGGCTCACTTGCTCTGTGCTCGCTTGTCTGGTGCCCAACTATATTCTGCTTGCCTAGATCTCTAGCTCCTACAGTTCCTTTTAGATGCTCCCTAGTGTCTACATGTATTTCTTCTCAAACTGTTGCAGTACCTTGGTTGTGGTATCCCTGATTTTATCCCTGATCTCATCAAGATCGCCTTCTGTTAACACCATGGGATCAACCTACGAATTGTCCGATTTATGCTTTTTCCTTCTACCACCATGTTGTTTCTTGCCATGTTTCTTCAGAATGAATGGGGTTCTTTGCCCCTCATCTCCTTCATCGAAGTTCCTCCTCCTCTTTCTCCGATGAAGGTGATTTGTCACTTTTTTGTGACTCGCATTTTTCCTATTATGCCTGCTCCTTGGGAGCATGTTCTTGCTCAACACAAGCCTTTTTAGTGACTTCCTTCCTTTTGTGTGCTGCCAGATTACATGTAGCCTGCTTAGCTACCTCCTTTCTTTTCTGCACAAAAGAACTCTTCGTACCCACGCTTGGCCCCGTAGCTAAGTCTATCAGGGCACACCATTCTATAGGCCATTTCGCTATAACCTCCTACACATCCGTCTCTAACACTATGTAGGGCAAGTCGTGACATTTTTGGTCTAGGTCCTTTTGCACCTAGATATATACCCTGTGGAAGTCGGCCTTAAATGTTGCGTAGGCTGACAGATGCATGAACAAGGTTGGGAACAACTTCAAACGCTGATTGATGGCCATGCGGATACTCATTTCCATAAGAGTCAAAATATCTTAGTCTCTATAATTTGCGTGGCATCTTTTGTAGCCCTTAAGGAAGCGAATTGCGCTGGCTCTGGCAATTCTTCGTCGAGTGGACGAAATTGGATATCCTCCAGCAATTCCCATGCAATAAGCACAATCAACAGCAACAACCAAGTGTAGTGGAATGACTTGGTTTCATCTTGGGCCCCTCGGTAGTTCGTTAGGAACTCTTGACAGAGATATATTGACCAATTAAACTATACACCTTTCGTGCATTATATAATAAGGGAGACTACAGGCACTGGAACTTCATCTGCACGACATTTTCTCATCGCCTTTCCTGCTAAAATCTGGGTAGCCAATTGAACTGTTGGGTCTATTAGAGACATAAATGAATACCCTCGTGACTTATTCATGAGGCCGTAATTTCTCTTCATTATTTTTGTGAGGTATTTTCCCCCAGTCTTTCCGCCAAAATCCTTGACTAGGTTTGCGCCCTTATAAGGTAGGTGCATGATTCTATGAATAAGCATTTCTGTAATGGGTATAGGCCCTCCTAGTGATAGACAACCATCATGCACCAATGTGAGAAGTTGGCACACAGATTGTGTTAATGGGAGTGCAGTGATAATGGGGCACCCACAACAAATTGAGTAACCCTAAGTGCTTGAATCTGCGAATCCATTTCTCCATTTCCAATGTTGTAACTCCTAATTTTGTATAATAGACTCACCTCATGTACTTTTCCATCACAAGTGTGGAAACCTAGCATGGTCTCTATGGTCCCAATCCTCCATTTTAAATAGTGGGATCCTTGCGAGCCACAAAACTTGAAATGGGACTTGCTCAGGTAGCAAGGGCATGGAAATCGTGAACTTCTCAAAATCTGGGTCCTTCATGACCTCCGCTTTTCCCTCCCACAGAGGGATATACTCAGGTATCCTGGTGATGGGTTCTACCCCTTCAACATAAATGTCTTCTATTCCTTGGCCTTCTTTCACCTCTAGGGTCACTACTTTCTCCAACTGCTTATCCTTCTTGTATTTTTGCATTTGGATGGTTGGGTTTCTCTAGCAGGCATAGGCTTCGGCGTAGGTGACCTCGACACTGTAGGCATAGGAGTGGGAGCTTCCATACTTACAACTTCTGGGGCAGCTGCCTCAAAGTAAACATCGCCAGTACTCACAGTTTCAGTAGGACTTGGTGCAAGCATTTTTTTCAAGAATAAGCTTCTGGTTTATTTCAAACCACTTAGCAAACATGGGGATCACGACTAAATATTCCCACACCGATTGGTTCATAGGCGACAGAGAGCCAATTTCACTAATAATTCTAAGACTGCAAAGTGTTCTCTGTTGGACTGGCACGCGTAATTTATAGGGGGTTTTGAATTAAAATCCCACCATTCCCCCCAATTTCTGATAATAAATGTTGTTTTGGTGGTAGATATTCAAAGTTTTTTTCCTTAAATGCTACCATCCCACTCCTCTTAACTATCTTCTGGCCATCAAGTCATGACTAGTGACTCCAACGGTCACTTTTCTATTTTGTTGCGCAACACCTTCCCTCATGGCGAAGCTTCCTTTGCGCAGCTCCCTAGATTGCATCTTCATCATTACCCACACATCCTACTCACTGAATTGCCTTCTAACCCTACTAGTGTAATTTATAGTCCCACGCTCCCTTGCAACTACCTAGAGCACTAAGACAATCCTGCCGCCATATAATAATTGCACATGATCCCCCATATACAATTTCAACCTGCTCCCATTCACTCTTCCTAGAAAAGGTTCCCCATTCAGCTTCGTGAGCTGAACTGTGCCCCCATCTGTAAATTATTTGATAATATATGGCCCTAGCCAATGCATCTAGAATTTACCCAGAAATTCGGTGAATTTACTATCATATAACAAGACAAGATTGTTTACTTTGAATGCGTGAAGATTGATGTGGTGATCGTGCCATGATTTTTTGCATTCCTTCTATACTTGTTGATGAAATCCTGCCAAAAATCAATCCTCTTCAAGCTCCATCAGCTACGCGAGTCATTCCTCCAAGGACTTGCGATCTGCCATACCTGTGAGAGCTGTTATGCATAGCCTATGCACAATATACTCCATCGACATTACAACTTTGACCCCATATACCAATCTGAATGGCGTTTTCCCTGTCAGCTTCTTACAAGTAGTCCTTTAAGCCCATATTACTACAGTTATGTACACATCCTAGTCATTTCGTTACGCATTGTAGATCTTTGTTAGTGCATTCTCAAAAATATTATTAAAGGCTTCAACAGTCTGATTGGCCAATGGGTGATACGTGTTACACAACATTTCGTCACTATCCCTGTACTCCCCATCCACGATCCTGGAGGACCTTTACATTGTACCCAACATGCTTTCCTATCATGAAGAAACTCCCATTGTGTCCATCTTCATGAGCAGAACAATTCCCTTTTGCATCATTTCCAATAAATCTTCAGTTTATCCCAGTTTAAAAGACCGACGCTAATGACCCGTGTCCTCCTCACACTGATATGCAGGGATTACAACCCTAGCGCCGATCAGATCTACTGAGCCATTTCTGAGTCACGCTGATATTCTTTTGGAATTTTTTTAAAATATGGAGCTAAAGCTTCTAGCTCTAGAAGCTTCGTAATGGAAGTTTGGTAAATGGTTAGGTCAGATGGAGTCGAGGAGGTTAGTTTGGGCTCCTTTCCCCTATTAGAATGGAACTAATCCAAGAGATAAGGCCTTCTCCCATGAGAAGAGGAACCATGTCCCCTCCATCCAAGCTATATAAACCTCTCTTTTTCCCAAGCACAAGTTAGCTTTTAGTCCTAATTAAGTTATGGCTAAGGTTTTGATTTTGGAGTAGTCAACAAGCTACCTATAGCTTATAGCTTTCTAGCTTGTGTTTAAGGGGGAATTGTGATTTTGGTTTGCTGTGAAGACTAAAGGGAATAGCCTTGAGACTGCCAATGTTGAGGCTATCCATGAGATGCTAGCAAAAGTATGTGGGAACCCGAATATGTCGAAGGAGAACAACAACATCAAGACATTGGTTGTAATCTCTTCTTGAACTAATATAGATGCAACTATCGATTGATTTCCTACATGGAATGTCATCTCACATGTTTATGGATTAATGTTTCTTGACCTATTAAATAGGTTGAATGCAATTTGTGTGTTGTCATATTTGTTTTTTGTTGTTGTTGACTTGTTTTAGGTGTTTGAAGGAAGGAAACAGAAGATAGCTAGAGCGAGGAAACAAGGTCATCACCAAGCAGAATAGCA
Source organism: Pinus taeda (assembly GCA_000404065.3). Lineage (NCBI taxonomy): Eukaryota > Viridiplantae > Streptophyta > Pinopsida > Pinales > Pinaceae > Pinus > Pinus taeda. The sequence goes on from APFE031501125.1 coordinate 5,473, forward strand.
TACTAAGAGGTGGGCCCTCTTATTTGATTCTAGCTTAAGGAGTTATTCCATAGATTATTTGTTTGTGGCTAGACCCGCTCTCTCGGGCTAGAGGAATTGTTTGTGTCTGCACTTAGAATTTACCTGCACCACAAATCGGCAACTCCACTAGGGAAGCCAATCCTTCTGTTTTCTTGTTTGTAATTTCATGGTTTTGTGTGAACTTTTCTAGTATCACCATTTCCCTTTAGTCATGTGTGCTTTGCCTGGTTTACTGCTCTAGGTTTGAAATTTACAGTAACAAGTCTAGACTCAGCCTTTAATTTTTATTTTTATTTTTTCCTTGCATCCTCGGTCAGTGCGCTTATTTTCTTAATAGTCATGCTTATCGGTGTGACTTTCTCAGAAACAGTCGCGTTGACCCCTTTTTGGAACTTGTTGTTAGTTTGGCAATCACGCCGATGCCTATAGGTGAAGATTAGGGTTTTCCCTAGATCTCGACCAGTGTGTCTTGCTCTCTCGATTTCTGCCTCTAAGCTTGTTTAGGCTGTGTTCTCCCTGAATGGAAAGTTTCATTTGGTTTGACTTATGTGATTTTTGATTTGTCTTCCTTTTACTTGATTTCTTGAGTCCTTGGATGGTTGGTGGCCCTAGGGAATCTAGGTTGTCTTCCATTCAATTGATTGTGAACTTAGTGGGTCAAGTGATTGGTGAATTTACTCCTTGCATTTCATTTGTGGTCCTCTTGTTGCTCTGATCTCCATCACACAAGTTTGAAAGGTGTCATTTGCTTAAGCATCTCTTTTCCAGCATAGATCACATTGCTTGTCTTTTTTTTTATTGAGTCATTGTGTCATTTGTTTAGAAGAAAATCTCTTTTGCGACTTTTCATTTTCTTGAGGATTGATTGTCTCGAAAACTTTTTATTGAAGTGTTTTATCAAAGATTCATTTTTTCATTTCATGAAAAGTACATAATTCTAGTTTGTTGCATCAATGTGTTATGTCAATTAGAATCATTGACAACTAGAGTTGCATTTTCATTTGAAAAGGAAAAAGAATTATCTTTACTTGTGAAAAGATTGCTTGAAGTGCACTTACTTAATTTGGGTCACATCACTAAGGCCTGAAAAATGGAGACATAATTCAAGATAACTTTAAAATGAACTCAATTAACCTAAGGCACATTTGAAACCTAATGATCACATCTAGAGGGTCTAGGCCAGGGACGTGTTTTAGCGTCTTTAAACCCAACAATTGTCATTATCTTTAGCACTAGATAGCGCTTGTATGGACTTGTGCTCCCCGTACTGTCATGTATATAAAGGGAGACCCCATTAGGTTGCAATCCTTTATCCATAGGAAGCCAAGTTTGTCACCTTGTAAACATGATACACTGAACACATCGTTCGAAGAGATTGCCTACCTGTATTCTTCGGTTTGTTGGGAGGTGTTCTGCAGTTCACGGTTACTTGGTAATCCTTTTTTACCTAGATCATCCTGAGTAGTCAATTGATATGTTTGACTCATTAAATTTAAAATATCATTCAAGCGCTTGTCCTTTCGAGCTCGTTTCAAATCAAAAGTGATATATTCATCTTTGTTTCTTTCTCGACTCTTAAAACATGAAAGAGCACCTGTTTGTTTATGCGTATTAAAAATTTGTTGCCCAAGATCTCATAACATCCTTGTTAGTCTTTTCTAGACCAAATCATGAGTATCCCTTAAAGTACATTTTAAAGCCTTGAAATTTATCTCTCTTTTCCTATTATTTGAGACGAATTCATCGTGGCTGAACCATTTGGTTCACCTAGTGCCTCTTCCTCTCCTCCATCTAAAAGATTGTCAGAGGAGCCATTTCTTGAATTACCACAGTCACTTGAGGACCAAGGGGTTGAACTTAGAATTGTTCTAAGCATTCAGCCTTTGTCATCTCATCCTCCACCTCCCTCAGATACTGGGTCACTTTCTGATATTGGCCTAGAATCTCCTGACAATCCCATCCAGACTCCTCAGAGTTCATCAAATCTTGAAGGTCAGCTTGGACTAGTCGTTTATCCTCCGAATCCTTTTTTCAACCCTATTGTGATATCACCACAACGTCCATACAGTCTGTACCATCAGCTGAGTATTCCTTTGGAATTATCCCCCCGAAAATCTTCGATCGTTCATCGTCACTTGTTTCCACCTATGGAATCTGAAGGCGAAATTCCAGTCTCTTCTCTGGGTCACCCAGAGGTCTCCACTCCACACACTATTGAAGAGGAAGAATATCCTTTTCCACCTGAAGGTTTCCCCTACACAGGAAGCATTCCCATTAGTGTTTATCGAGATTTATCACCTAACTATGTGGCTTTAGCACAATTGGTCTCAGGTACACCTAGTGCCTCATCGCTTTATGATAACCCTGTTTGGGCATCTAGCACTATGCCTGCCAAAGGTCCATTCATTCAAAACCCAACCTCCCAATAGACAGTGTTTTTTGCAGTCAATTCAGTCCCGGTGTGACCCACCATTCTGAATCCTCTTGTCTCGTCATTTCAAGTAACTAGTCTGATTCAATCGATAGTCTCGAGTCATGTCTCTCTTAGTTTTCCAGTCCCTCCAGCAAGCGGATAGGTTGTGCCCTTTGGGGGGAAGCATCCGAATATTTCTATGGTGTTAGGCACAACCAAAGTGAGTGACTCACAAGCTCACATGGTTGGAACGAACTAGCCTTCCCTTGGTGCTATTCAACACCCAGTTGGTCTTGCTGAATCAAGAAATGTTCAGTACCAACAGGTCCAAAATCCCGTTGGTCTGTCTGGGTCAAGCAATTTCCAGTAATAGCCTTATGAGGATCAGGTTTAGTACCAAACTCCTTATGCTCCATATGGTTCTCAAGGAATGGTCAATCCGGCTTACGTCCTTCACCTTGGACAATATGTTCAGCCTGGTCCTTCTACCATTCTTGGTGGCTATGGTCAGATACAGTTCGGAAATTTTCAAGGTATCAATCCGGGAACTATTCAAGTACCCCTACAACAGTAAGGACAACCTCTATAGCAACAAGGGAAACCTTTGTTGCAACAAGGGCCATCCATGCAGTAATAGGGCTACCATAATAAGGAAAACTGCAACAGCCGCAGCGTCAACCCTTGCAACAGTTGTAGCAAACCGTGCAGTCGCAAATGCGGTATGTTCAACAAACTTCCCAACCTTTGTCTTCTCAAGGCCAACCTCTGTAGCTGCAGGGACAACCTTTATAGCCACAAGGTCAACCCTTGTAGTAGCAAGGCCAACCTGTGTAGCAGCAAACCTTGTACTCTTATCAATAGGGGTAACCCTTGCAAGGACAAGGTCAGGGTCCAATCCTGCAACACAAAGCCTAAAATCCTAATGTCCAAGGGCAGCAGGCCCAAATCCTTTTGTCCAAGGGTAGCCAGTCTTAAATCCTTATGTCCAAGGGCAAAAGGTTCATAACCTGTATGTCCAAGGATAACAGGTGCAACATCCATATGTCTAAGTTCAATAGGATCAACAACCTTTTAACACGTATGTTTCCTATCAGCAACCTATGGTTGGAAAGTTGCAAGGATTTCAAGGTGAAAATCCACCCTATGGGCAAGGTAGCCCACAGTGGGGACACAAACAAATTCCCTAGGAACAAAACCCTCCACTATGGGGACAAAATCCTTACCAACAGGGATGGGCTCCTCTGCTTGGACCCCCTTATCGACCTCCAACGCTTTTTAACACCCAATTGTCATTCTTGGCTACAATAGAGTTACCATATGTGTCTCAACTCATGAATGATCCCATTCTTCATTTGCCATACTAGCCTCTAGTCCCTTCTAAGATTCCGAGTGATTGTCTAAAGTTTGAAGGAAAAACCAAAGAGGATCCACAAGTCCATGTGATGACATATCACCTCTGGTGCTCCTCGAATTCTTACATTGATGATCCCATTCATCTTCATCTTTTCCAATGAAATCTTACAAGTGTTGTAGCTAACTGGTATATCGAGCTACCTCAAAGTACCTATCATGAATTTAACACTCTCACCATGGCCTTTCTCACACATTTCCAATTTCTAGTTCACTAGGAAATTGATACCTACTTGCTAACGTCACTTAAGAAAGATACTGCGCCCCATATCTCTAATCATATCCATGAATGGAGGCATCAACATCGCCTTATTAAGTTCGAGGTTTCTGATCAGTTGTTGACCAAATGGTTCACCAAATCCTTCATCAACAAAATTGCTGAGGACATAGCTATGGGAGGATGTGTCACTGAGGAACACGCTATCGCGCGTGGCGAGTATCTAGACCTTGTCTATTCACAGTTTGGCACATTATGTGATGTGTTACCTGATGCACCTAGACCATTATTTTATCTAACGTCATCTAAGTCGCCCGCTACACCTCTTGTTGATAGAGTAATTGGTTCACTGACATAGACCCTTGCAAAAAATTCTTCCAAACAGAGGTCAATCTCCAACACTAATACCAATGAGTCTTCTTGTAATCCACTTGGCCCTGGTAAAACCTCATAGGTCCACACTATTTAGTCTACCACAACGGAAAAATCCTCGAAAGGTAAGAAGAAAGGCAAAGGCAAGGGTAAAGTTGTAGGTTTTAACCCCGTGCAGAAATTACTTGCATACGAATTCTAAAACACATAAAATAAACAATGCAAGAGCATAACACATAAAAGAAGTATACACAAAGAGTTTCCCCTGGATCCAAAAGCCAGGACTACCAGCTTGATTTTTCAATATATTCCTTTCAATGTTACAATACATATTTATACATGCCGAAGCATCCAACACCATGGACCGAAAACCATCGCGTCCAAAATCATGTGTGAAAATCATGCATAAAACCATAGGTAGGTCTGCCCAACCTAACATAGGGTTACTTGCACCCCTCAAACCCCCTGTGACTACCCCTGCTACGCAATTGGTGCAACTAAGGGGGGGCTTTTCCCCCCTTCTAACCCCCCAGTTAACTACGTGGGCTAGTCATGGAAATAATATAACACAACTCAACAAAAGCCGATGCCCCAAAATAGGGCCCTCCTAAGTCATCTGCTAGTGATTCTTCTCAACGGAAGCCTAAGTATTTTGCCTTATTTGTGAGGAGGATCACTATACTAAGGATTTTCCTAGATGATCCAAAGTTAGTCGTTTGCTTAAAAGGACCCCAACTAGCCTAAAAGAGTTGTTTTCATACAAGCAAACCCAAATGGTAGACCAACCTCAATCATCTGCTTCCTTAAGTTCACAAGTGTTCACAATGGGTACACCCATAAATATGGCTAATAGATCAAAATATTATCAAACTCCTACCCCGACATCAGGGAAAGAAAAAGAAGTTGTCCCTTCTTCTTCTGTGCCGTCAAGTTCTGATCCTCTTCATATCAAGCGACGTAGCCCTGATTCCATCGTTCGACCACCTTCTCGAGGTGTGCTTCTAAAGTCCTCATACAATCCCAACACTCATGCCCCTCAACACTATAATATTGTTTAGGATTTGTCTTAGGTGCCATTGGCTATGTATTCCCTCGAGGTATTCAAAGTTGTTCGTCTCAACGGAAATCATTACTATCGTCTATTGGTGGTATTGATCTTGCTGATTCCAGTCTTATATGTTTTGATCTAGAAAACCACGTTCTATGTCTTCCTCATCAGATTTCATTTCTCATTCAGGTCATCATCAATGAGAAAACCATTCATCAGACTGTCATCGATGAAGGTGCTTCTACCTACTCATGTCAATCGCTTGTTGGAAGGAAATTGGTTTTCCTACTCTAAACTAGTTCCCTAACACTTTGGAAGCTTTCAACGGGCACGATTCCCAACCATTCGGTGTCTTACCCAACCTTGCCATTACTTTGGAGTGAAAGATAGTACACATTGAAGTAGAAACTATTGATGATAATCTCAATTATAATCTTCTACTCGGACGAAGTTGGACCCATGCCATGCATGTTGTAGCCTCCTCCCTATTCCACGTGATTCGTTTCCCCCATCAAGAGAAGATAGTCATAGTCGACCAATTGTTCTTATTTGCCTCTTCCTCCTCAGATGGCAATGTTCCGTATGTCAAGCACACTGGTGCTCCTTATGAGAGTGTGGGGTCAAGGCTTTTTGAAGATCCTACCTTGATGAGAATTTTTCTGCTCCCACCTCCTCATGTTGCCTCTATCAACATGCTCTTGGTCAAGTCTAATCCTTGGGTCATACCTTCACCGAATCTTGTTGATACATGGGGCGAGGTTATGTTGCTACATCTGGCTGAAATCAATTATGTCGATATTGTTTCTGCCTCATGTTCTATACCCTCTGATCATCCTATTTCAAGTTATTCTCTCGACGTGTTTTCTCAATCCTCGTGGCTTAGTTCTGGCCCGGCAGTCATGTCTATGTGTCTTGAGTAGTTTTCTTCTCCGCTGCCTATTGACATGTCAGTTTCACCCGCCATTGTCAATCTCTTTCAACTGAGGGCCCCTTTATCCCCTCATGAATTCAAGTTTTTTCTCCATCCCTGAGTTTTTACCAATTGCCCATAATTGCAATGGGGTTGTCATCTAACTCATCACCCTCCCTTGCCTAGGGGGCATGGGGGAAAAGCCTTATATGAGTTCTACTCTATTATTTGGCTGAGTCGATGCTTACTCTTCATGTCAATGTTAAAACTATGGTGGTTATATGTGTTGATTGACTACCCAAGTACAAGCATGGACTCTCTCACAAAGTACTATGCTTAGTTCATCTTGCATGGTTACTTTTGTACACTAGTGTGTCATTCATTTTTGTATAGTGTGGTTTGGTGTGTTATTTTGTAAGAAACCTCCCTTCTTATTATGCTTTTTCCTTCTTTGCAGATGTCGGTGTCCCCTCACATCATTTTCCCTTATGGTTCTTGACGTAGTACCTAGAATCTATCATCTATGGCATATCCCATCTATGACCCCCATGGTCCATTAATTCATCTTCAAGGTATCTGCCTAGGTCAAACAACTAATAACATTGTTGAGTATAGTGTGGTTATCGAATATTATCAGAAGTTATTTCTCTTGGCATCTGGGAATTGGTTGTCAAACTTGATTCACAATTTGTTGTTCTTCAACTCAACGGGAAATATTCCATCAGAAACCCTCAAATCTTGAGAATGTATCTACGTATTCATCTACTAGAGAGAAATTTTGATTTCATTACATATCATCATATTACTCGACACATGAATACATCAACATATGCATTAGCTAATTATGTTATGGATAAACAATTGCGAAACATGTAACAACTCAAAAATAAAAACATTTGTACCATAGTAAGCAAAGAAGTACAACACACACATATATATATATGTGAGTGTGTGTGTGTGCCAGTAATGTTTATCATACATCAAAAAATCAAAAAATAGTAATATATGTGTGTTGGCATTATGATACAGGTGTTGTCCTTGATGGCAGCTCACTCAAATGACAATTCACAGTACAACATGTTAACAATAAAGGATTACAGATCAAACTACAAAGAATGAAGAAATAGAGGTATATACAAGTTCACCTTGACCAAGCTGCATATACATGCAGGTTCCCTAAACACAAGTAGCGTATACATACACACGCACTTTCACAGAAGGAAAAGCCTGAATATGTTGGAAAACTAAGTTTTTGGTTCGAGATATTTGGTCCAAGTTATTTTGATCCATGGTATTGGTCCAAGGTATTTGGTTCGAGGTGTTGACCCTAGGTATTTGGTCCAAGTTATTGTTCCTAAGTGGTTTTGATCCATGGTATTGAGAAAGGCCTAAAACTATATAAGTTGGAGAAGATCAGTAGGCCAAGGTGTGCAAGTATTGAATATTTGATGAAGTGTGAGATCTAGTATGCAGGGTATTGGCTTATGGTGTTTTTCTTGATCTGAACTAAGGATGAACCTTAGCGGTTGATGAGGGATAAGATATAATGATGGATTGAGATCTTAAGGCTTGAAATGAACTATCATTATGTGGTTTTGATCATGTATAATCTAGATCTGAATATGGATGCATGTATTATTCTGCAAATGTTATGATCTAGGTATAACTGAAGTCTGGAATAGCTGCAAAATTATGAATTAATATTTACAGATGTGTACACTGTTTGGCTTTGATAAAAGTGTGTATACACACTGGTTCGAGACAGGGAAGTAGCGTATACCTTATGAAGTATGTTTCAGTTGTTTCTATTTGTTGTTGCAGAGTTCTAGGTTCTGCTTTGGGTTCTGGTGACTGTATTCTGGTGATAGTGTTCTAAATGATCAGATTCAGGTTATGATGATTGATTTTCAGTGATTGGTTGATGTAGATGTACTTGATGATTGTATTGCAGTTATGATGGTGTTGATGGATCTAGTATGAAAATTGAATGAAATGTGGCCTTCATATTGTGGTGTTGTTTTCCAAGAGTATCCAATCTAAAAATTCATGAAACGTGGTCCTTGGAGGAAGAAAGAAGGTTGTAGCCTTTTGTAGGTTGGCACCTTCGTACTAGCAAACATATCGACTAGTAGAAGAGTTAGGGGGTTGTAGCTCCCTTCGAGTAGAAGTTGGAGAACCAGAGAAGGTTGCAACCTTCTGCAGGTGGGTGCC
>APFE031501128.1:0-41896 GCA_000404065.3 Pinus taeda
TGGTAAAATGTTTTTCATTGTGGCTCGGGAGTCATCATCGACTATAGGAAATCCGAATGAATTGTCTCCATCCCTATTTCCTCCAATGTTACCTCTACCTCCTCCATTATTTCCTCCTCCACCTCTACCTCTACCTCTACCAAGTCCGATTGCTCCTTCTTCTGCCATGGTAGTTTCTTCAGAGACTTCAGAGTTCTCTGGTTCCTCTACCAAGGGTGAATGAGGAGGAATTTCTCCCTCTTCCTCAGGTGATTCTACTTCTTCAATTACAATATGTCTCCCTGTAGAAGGAAGGAAAGGATCTCTTTCTAATTCAGATTCAATAGATGGTGTGAGAGAGTCAACTACTGCCTCTTGAATTCCAGGAATCCTAGAGCTAGGAGTGTGAGTTAGAGATGATGGAGGTGTCTCTTGCCTATTCCTTGAAGTAGATGGAGTTGTAAAAATCGAACTCTTGGCTCTAGCTAAAAACCTTCCTCTAGAATCTCTTTCTCTATGCATGTCATTTTTTTTTTATTTTTCTTCAAGTCGGGTTAATAATTCTTTTTCTGATCTTCCAGGTCACTCTAGGTGCAAGAAGAGAGCATACTCAAGGAACTATTAAACCAATAATTTTCTCTTTTCTGATCCTCCAGATCACACTAGGTGCAAGAGGAGAGCATACTTTGAGAGGTTATCAATTTGCCTTCCTTGAAATTTTCTTGTTTTTATATATTTTTTTTTTAGAAATTGGCTACCTAATTTCACTTCCCCGGAAACGACGCCAAAATGTTTGGTCAATTTAGTGTGTCTAAATTGCTATTTATATTGTCAACCCAGGGTTCGTAAACTGACGAAGTGAGGTGTACTATATGTACTTAGATAACCATTTCCTTAGGCTTTTGTCGTTTAAAGCTTTTTAGTTTGTTTTTTTGATTTTATTCTTTTCTTAATTTGTGGTGATGAAAGTGAAGTGTGAAGTGTGTGGAGTGTAAATGGTGATGATTTCTAAACTTGAAAAATGCTCAAAAGAAAGCTTTACAATAACTGAAATGAAACCAATTCTTAAGAGAAAATAAAATGCATCAAAAAGCGAACTAATGGCAATGGCCCAGTATCCTTGCTGCTGAAAATGAAAAGAAAGAAGAAACTTGAAAAAAAACTCAACTTAAAGTAAAGCAGCTAATTCACACTACTTGAGATTTTTAGATCCTTTGCCCCTTGGCTCAATCTACCTTGGAGAAGTAATCATGAGCATAACAAGCAATATGATATTTAACTGTTCAAGAAAGTAAATTGCATAAGGAAACTAATCACACTACTTGAATTCTTCAAATCCTTTACCCCTCAGCTCAATCTACCCTGGGGAAGTAATCATGAACATAACAAGAAATATGATAACTAAATGTAAAAGGAAATTAATCACACTACTTAGACTCTTTTAATTCTTTACCATTCAGCTCAATCTACTTTATGGAAAACAACTATGAGTAAGTAATATGACACTAAATCACACTACAGTTAGTGATCTTCTGATCTCCTACTGATATAGTCATTTGACCACAGAAAGAAATCATAAATTGTTAAGCAGTAGGACATCTAATTAGCAGAAAAAGAAATAAACAAATAACAACTTGAAAAGGACAACGCTGAATGTAAATTGCAGAAAATAAGGTTAGCAGGAAGGACAAGATGATCACATATGCCAAAAGTTATTAAAGAAAATGAAAGATTGCCTGGGCTGCCTAAGAGAACCTACAAAAAACACTGATCAGTTTACAAAGATAAAGATATGAACAACAGAAACATAAAGCAACATATTATGTACAAGCTAACAATAAAACAAAAGCATAATGAAAATAAACAAATACTTTACAGGGCTTCAGCATACAGGGGCCCTCTGCCACCTAAGCCAATCAAACAATCACAAGACTATCTTCAGAAAGGTCTACTCATGTATTCAAATCAGCAACATATAAAACAATGGGGTGACAAGATAACCAGCAGTGTGCGGAAACTACATAACAGGTCAAAAATTATATGCATCCAAAAGTCTCTATACAACATTTGACAACACGTTATTTATAATGTAAAAGTTCTACAGTTAACTAATCAACTACTTATGCTATTAACTACGTGCCATAGACACGTAGATCTCTTGAGCCGAGATCTAGTGTAACTGTCGTTATGCTTCTTAAATCTTGGAGTGGTTGGCTATTAGATTCATTGTTCAAGAACGACCCTTAGGTGTGCTAGAGCCTCCGTGAGCTGGGAACTAGGCCACGTATCATTCACGTGCCCAAAACAGTGACGTGCCACTGCTGGACTCTTTGGTTGGCCACGTCTTTGACTTTGGTTGACCGCGGCCTCTAATAGATGATTTGGCCGGTTCGAAGGGGCACGATCCATGTACATGCCATCTGGAGCTTGGCCATGTAGCCCGTTCCTTTAGAAGACACCTGGAGCACAAATTTTAACAAAATAGCTGCGGAATCCTGTGCTGGCTGTGGAAACCTATGTTGGCTGCGGAAACTGCGGAAACTAACAAGTTTCCGCAGCTGCATGAACAAAAGACTAAACCAAACAACAACAGTATAGTTAGAAAAACATAAAAACAGTCCTTTTTAAACTATAATGCAATGATTCAACCACTGGATGAGTGAAGTGAGTGGAGTATGAGGGTTAAGAGGGTGTGTAGGAAGGTGCAAGGTTGAGGCTCAACACTCATGAAGAGTTTTTATCCTCATGACATGACTCTTTGACATAGAAATAAATTCTAAATACATCAAGAAGAAGTTTTTCACCTAGAGACACTTCTTGCTCATGAAACCCATGTAGCAAGATTACAAAAATAATTTATTTCCTTTTATTACATCAATTACAAAGATCATGTCATTATAAAGATCGAACCTAGTTACACTTTCTTCAATAGAGGGCTTGATCAATAGATCAGATCTAGTTGTGCATGTAAGTCTTTATTTGGACTAATACCTTTGCCAGGGAACCCAAGAATTATAGTAGCAAGAGGATCGAAGGGTCGACAAAGCATAGTCAGATGCTTGAGAGACAATGCAGAGCCAGGAAGGTGTAGTCAGATACTCAAGAGAAAATTGCAAATCTAATTGTAGAGACACAGTAGATCAGGAGAGATTGAGTTTGTAATTGCAAGAAATTCATGTGGATGGGTTGGCCATGTAAATTGGCTAGTTGTAGATTGCAAGTGTAGTTCCAACTAGAGAGAAACCCTAGGAATGGGTTTCTGGCCAAATCAGGTTTCTAGCATCCCAATCACGAAAGGAGGCTAAGAATTCCAGCAAAATAGGCAAGAATGAGTTCCCCAGTGGCAGTGTTATGTAGTACAATTAACAGTGCATGTTGCAGGTAGGAGTGTGAGTAGTCGGGAGGTTTCAAGAGAGTTTCCAGAGATACAATGATTTTCCGGTAGTAGTACTGTACAATCTAGTTGGGCAAGAGTGCAAGTAGAAGGGAGGACGTTGAGTTGATTTGCTAGAGGAGATTTCCAATATCTTATTTAAAGGGAGATTGTGACTCACTATTGCAGTGATTGCAACAGTGAAGGGGCATCAACAATGTGAGATCAAAGTAACACAATAGAAGTGCAAATTTTTTCAACCACGGAGTTAGTAGTAGAATCAAAGTAAGCACAGTAGCATGGTGGACAATGATTACCGAAGAATTTTCTTCACAAAGATTTCCAATTTCACAGTGGCAGAGGGATATCTACTTGCAAAGGAAAAGTAATTTCTAGTCTGGAAATTTGATTTCCAGTGGAGACCAAGTTTTTTCCCCAATAATGCGAGTTTGTTGGAGATTATTGATATGCAGTTGCAGAGGTTAGTTCAGGGTATCATAGGGAGGCCAAATCAATTTGGATGGGTCGAGTAGTTTCCAAGAGGTCAAATCATCTAGCAGAAGTGAAGGTATGAATTTACCGAAGGTTTATGGCAACTAGTTGTAGTTAGACACTAGTAGCATGGATCAATTCAGTTACAACATGTTCCCACAGATTAGTAGGTTAAAAATATACTCACAAAGGCCTTGGTAGGGCAAAATTTGTCTACTTCAGGGAGTAGATGGGTATAATGGAGAACACCTTCCTCACTAAGAGGGAGTGTTATATAGCAGAAAAGTGTTCTAGTCTTTGTGATGTCTAAGAGGCTAACGAACATGAGATCTCCAAAACCCAAAATTTGTTTTGCGAGAAAAGACTTGGAAACAACTCAATTAAATTAATTATCCATAATTAAATATTTCTTAAGTCTAAATTAGGAAAATTGGTTAATTAAAGTGAATTAATTGGGGAAGTTTGTTTTTGCTCTAAAGACTTCTGGAAAATTTAATTGATAGAGTCAAGATGATCTTAGTCATCGGTTAGAATTTGATCGTGGTCATTAAGACTCTAATGAGAGATTATAAGAGCAAGTCGAAGGGTTTGGAGAAGACATGAAATCAATTTTGAGTTGAGCAGTTTGACTACCTAGTTGTTTAGCAAGGGTGCAGTTGAAGCTAGGGAAGCATCAGTAGCAGGGGTTCAACAAAGATTGGGAGCAGAGTTCCAGAGGATATTTCCTCGGTATTTCTAGTGTTTAGGAGACATGAAGAGGAGGCCAAATCATCTGCAGAGGAGGTCATATTCAACCAGTGTGAGTAGCCAGTTGACAATTTGAGTCGCAAAGGAGCTCATTCATTGAGACAAAGGTCAGATCCATCATTTGGAGGCAGAGCAAGTGGGCCTAGAGAAATCTGGGAGGCATTACAACTTGTAGGAGGGAGATTTTGGGGCTAAACAAATTTCTAGAAGTATCAGTGAACATTTCCCTAAGGCAGTGCAAATAACATAGGAGAGTGTGAGTTTCCGAGAGAGGGTCAGATTGAGTAGAAAAGGGAGACAATTAGCTTCTAGATTATTTTACTAGTGGAGATCAATATCTTCCAAAGGTTTGCTAATGAAAGGAAACTAATTATAATTTCTCCTATATTGTTGAATAATAATAAAACCCTCAGTTGTTGCACTAGTTTTCCCTTCGGGGTTTTCTAGGGACAATTGTCCAAAAATAATGGTGTCATATTTTTATGTGTGTGTGCATATTTTCTCAGTTCTAGTTTTATATTCCACATCATTTTTATTTGTGAAGATTGCAATAGTGGTTTAATCGTTATTTGTCGAATAATAATTCAGAAGACAAATAATATCCAATAGATAGAAGATTAAATTCTAGTTTATAGTAATCATGGAAATTTCACAAAGATTGGATGCTCCATATATCTTGACATTCAAAACCTTTTTATAAATCCAACCTTTGGAATGGCTAGATGCAAACAAGGCAAAACACCTGGTGGAAGAATGGAGTCATGTTGGCTCAAAATTTTGATGGATAGAGACCCTAGGTTAGAACTCAGGGGCCAACAAAGAGATTTGTTGTAGTCTAGAATAATGCTGACATTTTCACCTTACTCGTTAAGAAGTAAGGCGTCTCACCCAAGGCGTTCTGAGACTTACACAAGGAAGGGTCTGGGAACATGCATCAAAGAGTAACATAACGGACAATTTAATTCCTGCATTTATACTAGAAAGTCTTATTCACGAACATGCAACATGTGGAAAGTAGGGATTTACGATACAATTAGAAAGACAATGAACATTCAAATTCTTGCAAAAGTAAAATTTAAAAGGGTCCCATACAATTCGAGACATTCATAGATGTAGAAAAATCCCACAACTCACATTTTATTAATATATATTGCATCATTACATTTGAGTATTGTATCCCTTACGAAAAATTCATAATTCACACTACACAATATAGCTTAGAGAAAGATGAGTGTGGAACATAACAAGGTTTCGTTCGACACATCAACAACATCTCAGCATAGGGTCTTCACCTTATTCTCATTATCTTTTCTCGTAGCTTTTATAGACCTTCCACAACCCTGCTCACCTGAACTTCCAATCATCTCCTTGGATATCATGCTCTTTCCTCTTCAATGACATCTGTAACTCGACTTCAACAACTCCTCTCTTCAGCAGTCTCTGTGAATTTCGCTTCGATTGCACTTTACCACACTTTCCTCTTATCAATTTCGGTGTCTGACAAATCTTGGCCAATTTCTTTTCTTTTCCTCAATGACTTTCTGCCCAACTGCCTTTCGGTCAGACTTGGTCAAAATGTATCAAAATTCTATCCCCCAAAACAAAGGACCCAACAAGCCCCGACCACAATTGATTCACTCATCCCCAAATCAATCCTTGGTTGACATTGTTGGTTCCCCTTGTTATTGTTGTGCTCCTACTTGTGCTGCTTCTTCCTGAGACATTTCTTCTCATGTCGCGGTTTCACCTTTAAATGAAGAACCCAAATTAGGCACGGACTAGAGGGCTTCAATTTTGAACTGAGTGTATTCAGTGATCACTGACCGCTATGAATCCAACAAAATAATATCTTGATCAAGAAATGATGTGGTAAGTTCGGTAGTAGGATGTTTGGGTCGGGAAGTCATGAGGGCGCTTCATTGGTTCTCGACTTCAATGCTGAGCTACTGCAACTTTTGAAATTGATTATGTGCAAGTGGTTTGAGGTTGCACAATAGAGCCTTGGTGGCGCGAGAGTCATATTCAATCTGTTGGATCTAATTCTCTAGCGAATTAGTCGTTGTTAGAAAATCATTATGTTGGTCAAGGTCAACCATGAGGAGGGCTTGGTTGAACAAGTGTTGGGCTTGTTAACACAATGTATAGGCAGGTTGATTATTTTGGGCAATAAATCAACCCAATCATGAACCTGCTTGAATATTTCTTGTGCTTTCCCAATAACATTATGAAGGGAGGCCTTAAGGGAAGCAAAATCAACAATTTCTTGCTCAATTTCGAAGGCATACTGAGTGGCTGGATTAGGGAGTGTTGTTTGGGATTCTACAATAGTGTGCTTTAGCTCGTGGTTCAGAGAAACAAGTTCAATACTTGCAGCCCCAATGTGGTCACAACAATCAAAAAGGGTATAAACTGAAAAATCTTCTGGTACATTTGGTATCACTTCAGCAATAGTGGGCCAAAGCGTTTGAAATTTGGCGTTGATATCTTCGAATTGTAGATGCAACAGTTGATTTTCATGTAGGATTTGATCCCGCTCAATCATTAGGGAATGGATCTATTTTTGATATTTCTCATGATCGACGAAAGAGGTAATGTGCAGTGCTTCGTCTTATCGAGCAATAAGTTGAATGAAATTAAACAATTGAGACAATGACCAACTTTGGAGATCATTGAGTGACACAGGATTGGGGAGAGGAAATCGAGCCTGCAAAGGTTGTTTGCTAGCGACATACTTTTTAGAAAGCCCCTATGGGAAGGTTTCTCACTGAGGGTCCTTTTCGGCATCGAGGTTAGTGTGGGATTCTGGAACAATTGGTGATGGTGAGGGGGAGATAAGGTTAGAGGCCTAGGCCAATATGCTTAGAACTTCTTGGCATTTGTCGGGTTCCAAACTAGGGTGGATGGGCTGGTTGTTTCCTGGTTCAGGGCCTAGTACCAGAAGAATGGTCTGTGGGATAGGCATCATGGTAGTATCCTTAGGATTAGTACTCACATCGATGGCATTAATGGTTGTATCGGTGATTGATTGAATAAAAAAGTTGACCTCCATTTCAATTTCGCCAGTAAAGGGATTGTCGGTCTCATGGAGGTCAAAGATGGTTGCAGAGGGGGAGGTCATGCAGGTGAGGGGTTGTGGGACATCAAAGAAGTAGTAGGGGTAGAATGTAGAGGTTCCTTGATTATTTGAGTGCCAATGAGGAAGTGAGGATCTTCTCCCATGAGGTCGGCAATTTAGGGCATAGGGATAGGGGTATCGTGCCAAATAACCGAGGGAAATATGCTAGCAAAATGTAACATTTTTTGCATTGTGGGCTCGGTGACAGAAGTAGAGCCCACCATGGGAAGGCAAATGAATAACGATCTGAGAGAGGAAGAACCAAATGAACTAGTGACAGGAAACTTAAAAAAGAGAGACACGGAACTTATGCAGGGCCAAATGCTGCTAGAGTGCTTTGAGATGAGAAAAGAGACTCTTCGAACTGCTTCAGGACGTGGGTGAGTACTTCTTCAGTGACCCACTCCAGGTCTCCGGGTTGACAACCTTGGGCCGAATCCAGGTGGTGCCACGATGAGTGCCAAACCATATAACATGTGAGTATTCATCAAGGAAGACTGTAGGATCCGAGGAACAATTGTTGTGACATTGACCATTTTGGCATACCAACCAATGAAGGATGTTTCATTGATTTATTTACTGTTTGGATCCCCTGATGTCTGCCATGTGGTGAACGCAAGGGGAAAGGGTTGATCATCAGATACTGGAGCGGGCTCTCTCCCTTCAGGAGGACACCACTTCATCATGGCAAGAGAAATGACTAAATAATTGAAGATGAAGTAAGTTGCTCGCTTATAAACATCTTCGTAGGCTTCGAACAATCCATTTACCAAGTAACTGCACCAATTCAATTGTTCCCCTTTATCGCAAGCTTTAGCCATC
This sequence comes from Pinus taeda, assembly GCA_000404065.3. NCBI lineage: Eukaryota > Viridiplantae > Streptophyta > Pinopsida > Pinales > Pinaceae > Pinus > Pinus taeda. The sequence continues at coordinate 8,529 of APFE031501128.1, forward strand.
GAGACAGTAGCTAAAGTGCATTTTCCCTTGGTGTAGTGGCACATAATCTTCTCTATTATCACATGACATGTAAGTTTTAACCCTGTACATAAATTACCTGTAGATGAATTCAAAAATAGAAAATAAACAATGAAGAGAATATAAAACAAATACATAGAGATTTTCCCTTGGATCCCAAAACTAGGACTACCATATTTATTTTTCATTATGTTTCTTTCAATGTTACATATATATACATGCCAAAACATTCATAAACCCTAATCCATTAACCCTGGATTAGAACATAACCATAGTTCTTTTGACCAGATCAATAAAATACCATGGATAGAAAATCATCATGCCCAAAACTATGTGTAAAACCCATCCACAAAACCATAGGTAGGTCCGCCCACTTAGTATAGGGTCCACAAAAAAATTCTTGGGGTGTTTCCCCAAACCCCGTGTAGGGGGCTACCACCCCCTTGCTGCATCGATTGCAACGAACAAATAGCCCCTCGCGTGTGCAAATAGTCATGGAAAGAATATAACACACACCCAACATGATAGGAAAACTTGATTGAAAGATAGTTGATCATGTCAATTTGGCGCCTCGACCTCCTCACTCAGTGACATATTTAGTATAAAAATTATTGTCCCTAGTCTTCTTACCATGCTTGGAGTTCATTTGAAATGCAGACGAAACAGTGGCACCAGTGGAAGATAACCTCGTCAACCTCTAGATATCGCTAGCATGTATCAAATACTCTCAATCAATCCATAAGGAGCCCCCATGTAGATGACTGATAAGAAACTTCATGCATTGCATAACCGCACCGGAAGTGCCAAACATAGGCAAATTCCTCAAATTCATCAATGTTGACCATTGTAATGCTCAGAAATCCACTTTTAGTAAGGAAGAATGATTGTCATCTTGTTTGGTCACAAGCTCCATGAAGACTTTGCACTTGAGCGAAGGGAAATGGAAGGAATCGGATAAGTCATTGTCGACGAGTGAAGCCTTCTCGTACTTTGGCAAGGAGATCTTCAATTTCTGTAATTCAAGGGTCCAAAAGACCTGGAGGGATAACTACTTTGGACACTCGAGTCATCTATGCAATGCATCTTCTATGCACAATGAACACAGGAAGTCGGAACTTGAACTGAGAACCAGGAGAATTTGACACTGAAGCCAGAGTGAGAAACTCGACCATCTAACCTTTTACAATGGAGAGTTCAACATTTCCATGCAGACCATGTAGAGATACTTGAGAAGACACTTGTGATTAGACCGTTTAATTAATAAATATGAGAAACTTGCTATACTCAATTCAAATCATGGTAATAACAACCACTGTGACCTGGATATGAGGTGGATGACACAAAAACTCAAAAGGCAGGTCCTCATTATGATCAATTACCAAGAAATGATGCCAAAACGAAACGCAAACAACCATAATGTGTCAGGGATATTACAAGGAAGATTTAAATCAAAATTTGAAAATACTTTGGGAATTATTATGGATTATTATGGAAAAGACGACTAACAAGTGTGTTTCCCCGACCACAATTAGTTGTGGAGGGTTGCACTTAACTATACTAACAAACTAGACACGTGTACTTTTATTTGCAACTAAACAACTAACATAACTAACTCGGCCTTAAACCTAACTAATTAACTCGACCCTATACCTAACTATGATCCCCTTTCGGAGATCAAACAAGTGATTAAGAAGCTTGCAAGCCATCGAAGGGCTTCAGGCGTGCACCGTCCTCCCATCCTGGCAGCAAAACCTTGTCCAGTTGGGCGAGCATAACAACTCTAGAGTCTCATACTTTCACAACTGTAAGGAACGAACCCATCCAATGCATTTGGACCTTCCTAGGATGCTTCAGAAACTTGTTGTCATAGATTAGAACTTGATCTCCCACTGTGAAGGACTTTCTCTTGATGTGTTGGTCATGCCATGCTTTTTGTCATTCCTTCTCGACAGTGTGGTGAAAATAAGCTAGGAACCTTTCTTCATCTAACTCCCATAGTTCATTCAGTCACTCAACAAGTGACTCATCCTTTGTCATTTGAGTAGCATGTGCAATAAAGAGATTGGGAACAATAAATTTAGAAGGTACCACAACCTCTCGACCATAAACGAGCTGGAAGGGAGTATATTTATGCAATCGTTTGATGGTGGTATGGTAAGCCCATAAGGTAGTTGGTACCATCTCGTCCCAATTGTCTCTTTTCACAGAACAAATCTTAGTGAGCCCCTTCTCCAGGATCTCATTGAAAGCTTCGATGATACCGTTCGCTTGTGGATGATAGGGGTTGCTCTTATGATGTTGAATCATGAAGTTCTGTAGCAAAATCGCATTCATCTCATTGACGAAATGAGTCCCTTGGTCATTGGTGAGGCTTCGAGGACACCCAAATTGGGTGATGATTTCTCAAAGATGAACTGCGTGACTGTATCAACAATGCAATCTTTAATAACTGTAATCTCATCTCAATGAGTCAGGTAGTATGTAGCAATAATAATGTATTGAGCATGAGAGTAGAGCACTGAAGGATTAATTGGCCCCAAAAAATCAACAACCACCTTCTCGAAATCTTGGAGCATGCATACATGATGCAGGGGAAGCTCATCCCAGTGTGCGATGGTCACCCCACCCATTGGCAAACATCACATTTGTTGACATAATCTTTCGCATCCCTGAATAGTGTGGGCCACCAAATCCCTTCCTGCAAAACTATTCTTGCGGTATTTTTCTCGTCGACATGTTCTCCTGTAATGCTAGAGTGGCACTCCATAGCACATCCTTCTTTTCATGGTCGAGGACACATCATCGCAGTATCTAATCAAGCCCCAATTTGTATAATTGGCTTATGATAAACTGGTAATCCGCAACCCAAACCACCATATGCCTCCTTTGGGTTGTTTTATACTCATCTAGGAATTTGTCAATGGCCAAGAGCAGCGCAATGTCTTCCAAGTAATCGGGGACGACTTCAACCCGAAACAAATCTGCGTCCAGTAATTGGTCATCCATTGACCCTCCTACTTCACCCAAATCCAGTTGGGAGAGATGGTCAGGTCCCACATTTGTTCGTCCTGGCTTCACGATGACTTCGAATGTAAACTCTTGAAATAACAAGATCTATTTGCAAATATTCCCTTCTAGGACAGGGTTATTTGCGAGATACTTTAGTGTAGAGTGGTTAGTAAAGAACTTAAAGGGACCACATAAAAGAGAGTGTCTAAATTCTTGCAAAGAATGCACCATAGCAAGAGTTTCATGTTCAGTTGTGGTGTAGTTCTTATCTACATTAGAAATTTTTCTACTGGCAAAATAAATTGGGTGGTTCAAATTACCATCTCCAAGTTGGGCCAAGATATCTCCCAAGGTGATCCCTAACGCTTCTATGTGGACATAAAATTCTTTGTTCCAATCCAGGTAAACCAAAATTGGCGCACTTGCAAGCTTCTCCTTTAGTGTATCAAAGGCAGCACCACAGTCAACAATGCAAATAAAATTCTCATATTTCTTCAGTAGCTTTTCCAATGGTGAAGTGATAAGGGCATAATTACAGATGAACTTGCGATAGTATCCTATGTGCCCCAGGGTTGATCTTAATCATTTGACACTAGTCAGTGGCAGTATATTCAATATTATTGCAACCTTGGCAGGGTATACACATACTCCCTCCTTACAAACTATATGCCCCAAAAACGTTCCGAAGGGGACAACAAAAATACACTTCTTTTAGTTCAAAGAAATTTGTAATTGATTGCAACGATCAAACATTACCCTGAGTAAGTGGAGTGCTTCTTCAATAAGTTTTATATTGTCCAATCATCCATATATACCTCAAAGAACTTATGAATATAGTTGCAAATTGCAACAATCAGAATCCTCGAAAACACCGCAAGTGCATTCTTTAACCCAAATGGCATGACATGATAAGCATAAGAACCCCATTTAGTTGTAAAGGTAGTTTTTGTCTTATCTTCATCTACAATGAAAAATTAGTGATAGCCAGAAAATGCATAAGTGAAGGAATAGGCCTCATTACCTGCAACATTATCCAAGACCTCATCATTGAAGGGAGTAGGAAAGGGGTCGTGGATGCAAGTGTTTTTCAGGCTACTATAGTCTACACAGACCCGAATGTTGTTTGAATCCTTCTTATTCTGTATGACAATAGAACTGACCCACTCAATTTTATCAATCGGAAAGATGAGGCCAGCTGCCAACATCTTATTGATTTCCTTCTTTACCTTCTCTTTGACTCTTTGGTTTAGTCTATATGGTTAATGTTTTACTAGTCTTGCATCTAGCTTCATCACGGTCTTCATTTCTCCCAAATCTCGTTTAATTATTTTGAGCTCTGCAACGGATGTAGGAAAGAGATCCTCGTATTCCTTTAAAAGATCAACGATCTCCTCAGTGGTCTGCTCGTCCTAATAGTTGCCGATGGTAGCCAACTTAGGTTTTTCTTCAATCCCGATGTTGTGCTTCCATAGTTTCAAAGGTTGCAGATGTGAGCCATTTGTAACAGGACCATCCTCTATGTCTCATTCCGCTTTAGACTCCTTGAAAGTTAAGTGCCTCAATCCTTCTAAATCATCATCATTAGGTTCTAGATTCAACTTCCCGCAAGCCACAACTTCATGGAACCTTGAGTCATAGATGTGGTTGAAGACATCTTGGTCACGGTGGTCCTCAATAGGATCACCTGACGGGAACATGACCCTCTTGACCTCCTTCAAGGAAACCACAATCCTCTCATCTTCGTCTGCAAAGGAAAAATCCCGAGCAAACGGGGTTGTCATGTGGTCCCACCCATTAGTCTTCCTTTTCATCTCTTCTTTAAGATACCAAGCCTAGGGGAATGTTCCCAAAGTATGAACAAACCAATGCACCCACAGATTTTTGGAAAGTCCATCTTTGACGCACTTATCTTTGCATTTTTGAATATGTTGTTGAGGGTCAGTGTACCCCTCATATTTAGGAAAATTGGCCAAGTCACCCTTTGAGTACCCAAATCGGCATACCAATGTGACTACTTCCCACCCCTGTAGATGGTCGCGATGAGATCCCCACCACCTTGTCGGCGTCACTTGAAGGGCGACATCCAGTAAGGGTATATTGTGTGTCTCTACAATCCTCAAATCAACTTCATCAACAAAGTCAACATCAGAGCTTATACCATTAAAATTAGGGATTTCTTATACCTTCATACCAATCCAGTGGACACAACAAACAATTGTGCATCATCTGGAGAGTATCTCAGACCTCACTACCAATCATCCCACTCAACATCTGAACTGACCTCTGACCTTTGAACACTCCTCCAACTAATGGACCCATCTATTGTAGGATTGATATAGTCTTCTCCCTTCCCTTTTGTCAGCCGATATAATTGATCCAGTAAGTTTGGCTCTTCTCTGTTGTCCACTAGCTCAGTGAATATGGGACCTTGATAAGGATCTAAGGGTTGAACCACCCTGACGTCGTCCATCTCAAAGGTCATTGTTTTCCTTTTTAGATCAACCACAACACAATTCAAAAGCCTAATCTATCCCTAGGAATGCAAGATAGGGATCTTTATCTCCAATGATGTCCATGACTTCAAAATCTGCATATGTCTTCACTCCTGCAATATCCACCTCCACATCCTCTAGGCGTCTGACTGGGAGGGTGTAATACTAATTATCCATATGCGACTGAATTAGGGAGACTGCTAATTTGTGTCTTCCCGGGGCTTCCCAGGTTTTCCTTGATAGGGTGTTAACATATGAGCCCAAATCTAGCATAGAATCCTTGATCTGGAACCCTGCAATCTGAGCATCGACACGTAATTCCCTCCCCATCCTTTTCTTGTTCCACCGAACCTGTCTAGTGTGCCTCTCAAGCAAATTTGCAGAGATAATCCCCTCCAATAACTTGCCATCTTTAACAGCGGCCTTAAGCCTCTTCTGTAATTGTCCCAACATATGTTCATCGTTCATGATTGTAAGAACTGTTTGAACCATTCCATCATGGGTTCGGAGATGTCCTTAGGAGCCTTGGACTTATGGGATTTGATAGTTCTAGTTGCTCCCCCTGTGGGTTATTGGTCGGTATCAATTGTTTGAAAATCTTTGTAGCATCTCTATAATACTGCTTCTACTGGTTAGAGTCATAAGAGTGCTTTGGCGAAGTAGGCTTGATTACCACTAGTTGATCAATGTGTAATGATCCTTAATAGGAATACAAGTGATAACAAGCAAATAATACATGCAACAAATTACAAAAATGAAATATTCAACAAACACCCATATAAAAGCTGCAAATGGAGAACTTCTGAGCCATTTTATTATATTTCTGCAAGTCAAATACAATAGATGATGGAATGTTGCACCTGGGCTTGTCTGAAAGGACAAGCAAGACCAAAACCAAGTATGAAAATGGTTGAGTTGAAGGTTTCCCAACTGTTGCACCAATCTGCACTATGCTGCCTAGAAACTATTTCTCTATTGAAGTTCGAATAGCTGGAAGGTACATTGAAACTTCCTAGAAATTTATATGCTTTTAACCCCAGACTCCTTGGCCAAAACCCACAAAAACCTAGAAATGGTTTGGCCTGATTTGGACTTCCCAAAATCAACCCCCAAAGGCACTATTCAATCCTCACTTATTATACATTGTCTGCTAGAAATATATGGCTTAAAACCCCACCTCCGATGCTCATAAAATTATGAAACTTTATATTTGGGATCCTTATCAAAAACCCAAAAAGAATTTTGGCTGGTTTAGACTTCTGATTTTCGACCCCCTTGGAGCCCTCACCTCAGCTCTAGCCGCCAATTTCGACTTACTGGAAACTGCCTGTAAATCCACCTAAAAACTTCTCCAAAATGCTGAGTTCACCCATTCTATCCAATCCCTCACTCCCCGAATGACCTCTTGGCCCAATTTAGCTGCTCCCAAGTACCACAAAAATCTATTGTGTGGCATTTGCGTTGTCCCCCAGCCCAACAGTTTGAATTGCTGGAATGCTAGCTCAACTAGCTATAAAACCTAGCAAGAACGTTGGTCTAATGTTGTTGCCTCAGCTCCCCAACTCTCGGACAATAAATCAAATCTCTTCTTGCCTCAATCTCCCTCTGCGTGTTTCTTGGTTGCCCAGAAATACACACTCCTTGCTCTACACTGGTTGGTGGTGTTATGTCACTGCCTCGGAACTCCTAAAATCCTTGTAGAACTACCTCTCTAGGGCGGGCACGGATGGTCCCTAGAAGTAGAGGTTGAATCTCCCGCTTGAGAGATTCGTGGCTAAACAACCAGTTGACTCAGCTAAACAACAGAGTGAACAGTAAAGTGATTTTGTTTGCAATATATATGAGTGAATTCGAAAATGAGAGTTGCTCCCTCCTTATAACTCCTTGGGCCTCCCTTTCCTCATGTGGGCCCCTCCATCCACCTATTCGACTTTCCCTCCAAGCTATTCGAATGGGCCAATTCAAATTCCCATGTGGGTGGCCCCTACATTCCACTAGCAACCAAATTAAGTCGAATTGCCTCCTGAGCCCCTAAGTCGAAAATGATGGGTTCTCTTCCTTAGCCAAAATTGTGCAAAATTGTGTAGCAGCACCCTGTTACAAATGTGTTTGAGAAGGGACATGACACAATGGCACCAGAGTTAGCATCGATCTTCTTCCCTCCTCGAGTAAATATGTTAATATTTGACATCAGAGCTAGTTCAAGTTCTCGTGGTTCTGCCTTAATCAAGTTTTCTCCCCTTTACCAGTTGCACTCCTCCCACCTAGCAATTAATTCAGGGCAATCCTTTGTTGCATGCATGTTGACTCCGCACTTGGAACACCAATGCCTCCTAGGTAGCGAGGAATCTCGGGAAACATGCCCCTCCCAGTCACAATTATAGTAATCTATCAGACCTCTTCCTCTAGTGCCCCCCCCCTGTTCCTCCACCTCCTCACCCTCAAGGGGCTTCGTTGATTCTAAAGTCAGAATGATCCAACTGGTTAGCTAGAGCATCTAGGGCTCTACACCGATCAGTGTGGTGAGTTGGTGAGCCGCAAAATTCACATAAGACATTGTTCAGGACATTTGAGTATTTCTGCAAGATCAAACAAAGGTGGGGAAGATTCCCATATGTTCGACATATTTCACAATATTCGATCAAAGATGCACCTTGTTGATTGGGAAAAGCATGAAACTGAGTGTGACCTTGATACAAGCCTTGAGTACTAATTTACGCAACTTTGGTGGCCGGCAAGGATGTAGAAGGACCCGCTGGCAAGGAGGATGTACCTGGCCCCTTCAATCTCGAGCACTCTATGGCGTGATGTCCTTCAACATGGAAATTGGTACACCACACTTGAGGTCGCACAGGCCATGCAGAATGCATGTATTTCAACTTCTCAGTCAAGTTAGTCTTTGATGAACCAATCACTAACTTGACTGGGAAGTCTTAAATCATTGCATCATCTCCCACGCGGTCTCCCCTTCTCATTGCTTAATATCCCACAACTCAGACAACCCCTGTTGATTAGTCTGTCGAAGTTTGAATTCTCAAACAAATTCCCACCGAACCTCATCTGTTGCAAGATTTTGATGCAGAGTGGACGACTTAATGAACCACCTAAGGGCTCTCTCCCTGAGGGTGGTCTGAAACTCAATGAGCCTAGTGGCATCTAGAGTCCGATGAGCTGTCCATATAGCCTCACACAAATACCAATGTTGCTCAACGTCCTCGTTCCCTCGTCCAAAGAACTCAGGAGACCGAGTGAAAGAACCCGCCATGTTTCCAACAATTTTTGGTTGGATGGGCGATACAAGTATGAACCCCTGAGAACCAAGTTGTAAAGGTCCTAGAGAACTTGAGTAACAACTACTACCACTACCACTGGAAGTACCAACCGTATAGGTACTATATACTTTCCAAACGTTTATGACTTTAACTAACTCTGAAAGAAATTGAATAGGGTTTTGATAAAGTACTAGGGGGAGGTCAAGGGAAGTGCTACATGTGTGTTTGGGCAATGAGTTGTTACTCTCGGGGGACACATCATCCTTGGAAAACAATTTCCTCACCATGAAATACATGTCTTCATCCATGCCCACCCTTTTGATCTGTAGGCCCTGATCCATCTGGCGTCTCCATCCCTCCTGGTGCATGGAGATCTCTACTACTTCATCTCGTCTGTCCTATAGCAATAGGCCCAACCCCTCCTATTGGGCTAGGACTCACCCTATCACTGTCCTCCTCGAACCTCAACTCCAACTGGCTTGACCCTCCTCTTTGTGCTTCCAGACTACTCAACACTGCTCCTATTTGGTGTAGCTCTCTTTGTCGCCTATGAATCTCATGCAAAGCCTTCTCCAACCATTTTGAAACTATTTGCGCCCTCTTTTGTGCCCGTGGGTCTCTAGCCTTCTACAAGTCATCTGCTTCCATCTCATCAACATTGTCACTACCTGCAATCAAGTAACATTTCCCCCTATACCCAACCCTAGTACCATAGCTTTAAGCAGCCATTGGCTGGCCTTGGAACGAGATTAGGTTTTCTTCCACTAACAAGACTGTAAGCCACAAGGGAACCTCCTTCAACAACCTTCTCTGCAACCCTGATCTAAACACAACCTCAGCCTTGGAAAAAAACAAATGGCCTTCTGCAGGAAACTCGATGATGTAGCTTCCTAACGTAGCCTACACCCAGAAATCAATGGCCCACGTCAGGTTTGTATCAAGCCAGTGTAGCTCGACTAGATCAACGTAAGTCCAAATACGGGAAGAACTACGTCAACTACCAGTCCCTCCTTTTGTTTGTAGCCTTCGCAATCAGTTATAAAGATCTTCCAGAAACTTACATCAGAATATCTCGTTCTGATCACTTGTAGGTTCCGCATACAAAAATTCTTCCTTCACTTGCTTCACACCCTTCTGACAGAGTTGTGCTTGCTGGGAAATAAAATAATCCACCTATTCATGCCACCAATCCTAAAGATCTCCCTTAAAAACCCTTGACACCATGTTCTAGGTCCCTTCGAGAAACTTCAGATCCTAACAATGGAATCATTTGTTGGCTCAAAATTGTAATGGATAGAGACCTTGGGTTCGAACTCAGGGGCCAACAAAGAGATCTGACGTAGTCTAGCAAAACATCGACATTTTCACCTTACTCGTTAAGAAGTAAGGCATCTCACCTGAGGAGTGCCAAGACTTAGATGGGGAAGGGTCCATGAACAAGCATCAAAGAGTAATGTAAAAGACAGTTCAATACCAGCATTTATACTAGAAAGTCTTATTCGCATCCATGCAACATGTGGAAAGTAGGGATTTACGATATAATTAGAAAGACAAAGAACATTCAGATTCTTACAAAAGTAAAATTTAAAAGTGGCCCATACAATTCAAAACATTCGAGATGTAAAACAATCCCGCAACTCCCATTTTATTAATAGATATCGCATCATTACATTCCAATACTGCAACCCTTGAAACAAAATCATAATTCGCACTACACAATACAACTCAGAGAAAGTTGAGTGAGGAACGAAACAAGGCTTCGTTTGACATAGCGACAACATCTTGTCATATGGTCTTCACCTCCTTCCCATTATCTTTTCCCGTAGCTTTTATAGACTTCTTCCACAACCTCACTCGCCTAAACTGCCAGTCGTCTCCTTAGATATCACACTCTTTCCTCTTCGACGACTTCTATAACTCCAATTCAACTGCGCCTCCTCTCTTCGGCAATCTTTGTGAACTTCGCTTCGCTTGCACTTTTCCACACTTTCCTCTTGTCAACTTCGATGTCTGACAAATCTTGGCTGATTTCTTTTCTTTTCCTCGACGACTTTCTGTGCAATCGCCTTTCAATCAGATTTGGTCAAAATGTGTCAAAATTTTGTCCCCTAAAACGATGGACTAAACAAGCCATGTAAGGTGGACCCTAGATAACTCAAAGTTCGATGTGGTAGTTGACGTGGTTGTTGATGTGTCATTGGTGATGTGGCATTTTGATGTGACAATGTATACATGTTTGGATGATGTAGCATACTAACATGGCATTTTGATGTGCCACATTAGTATGGAAGAGATGACGTGTCGATCAACGTGGCAAATGATGTGGACAACAAGAGTTCTAGAACTTTGGAAAAATAGACTCTGTTTTTCTAGATCTGGATGCTTCAAATATCCAATAGTTTGGATACTAGAAGAGGAGTAGGTTGACTCACATTGCTTGTGCTGAGGTGGCACAATGATGATGTGGCACAAAGGCTTGACAATGCTAATGTGGAGGTAAAGTGGTAGTGGTCTTGGTGAAGGTGACGTGGAATCTAGGAATTCTAAGGTTCAAGGTTTTATTTAAATGACATTTTTTTTTTAGTATTCTAGATGTTGATTATGGATATCAGGACCCAACTCTTATTTAAATGTATTCTTTTGAACTTTTGGATGGCGGATGTTATAGATATTTAGAGATATCTTTAAAGGTGTAACCCTTTTAATAAAAGGATATATGGAAATGCCCAAATCCATATGTTGACCTAGCAAGCCACATGTCCTCTGTACATATTTGGCATAGTACGGTGGTGACATGCGGGTGCAAGGCTACCACAGGTTGGCCATGTGTTAGAAAACATGGCACAATATGAGGTGGAGACATGTGCACATAAGATTGCCATGTGCCTACTACTTATGAATGGTATGATTGATGATGTGGCATAAAACAATGAAACTTTTGAGGGCCATAACTGTGTCCAGAACTTGGAATTTGATTAAATTTATATTGTTAGAAAGCTTTTGACAACCAGAAGACAATAGTGACGTTAGAAAATAGTATAAACTAACAAAAACATGAAATATGGTTTGAGTGAATGAATAACATGAAATATATTAGCTTGAATAAATAACATGAAAATCAGAATTCTAGTATAAATGATAAAATGTAAAAATGTCTTTTAATCTTAAAAAAAATATACCTTATTGAGACCAAAACTCTCTAAACTCTCTTAATGTGAGAAAAACATATATGGTAGTAAGACTTAACAAATGTAAACTTAATCACCCTATTATTCTATTCTATTTCACTCGAGACAATAATCATTAATCACTTAAGTGAAGCAACTATATGTTATATTATTAGTTGATTCTTTTTAGCACTCAGAGAAGCCTCACAATGTGCAACAAAGCTCATTTCAAAAGTTTGATGTCTCCACTATGTATATCCTGTTTAAATATTCTATACTGGTGATTTCGACCAGTTTAAATTGATGATGCTGAAATAAATTTTAAATGAATTTCAAAAGTTTCATAAAAAAATATTCGCAGTGACATGCTTGGTAGACTTGTCTTGATTTTTTCTATCATTATAGTGTTGTTTGAACTATTAAAGTTTGTTATTTTTATAGAATAAAAATACACCACTATGTTTTTAGTAATTCGAAATTTACCTCTTCCTTGCATGTAATGACAAACTAATAAACCGACACTATTACACCAGTATAATGACTGGCCAAGAATCTTGCATCTGATTCTGACAAATAGGTTGTCAAAAAGATATATGAAACTAAGGCCTCTTTTTTCATCCAAAAGGAGCAATTATGAAACTAATTCTCCACCATGTCTCTCGCCAATCTTTCACTTTACAGGGAATTTAGAACCTTAATCCTTATCAATTATCTTACCGAATATTAATTAGAGATCAGACTAAGGATTAGCTATTCATTATGATTATCAATCCAATCTGATTGTTAAGCTTTCATACTCTGTGATGGTCTTCCATTCTATTGATGCTAAAAGGTCATAAAGGCCGCCTCATTTTTATGAGGTAGCTCTTCTAGAATGCACCCTGACATGATATCAGCTACAAAGCCAACATTTAACTTCCATAGCCTCGAGCATTTGGTCAGTTCCATCAAACACTATTGTAACTCTCCAATACTATGTGCAAAATTTGCATTGCGTGACCAGTTTTTTATTGCTAACCATGAAATAAAACATTATGCAGTCCATGCCATTCTGAACGGCATTTACGCGGTGTATTCAGCTTTTGAATAAGAAAATAAGCTCCTAAATTCAATTGGAAATTGAAAACTAAAGTTTATGGCAATGCGCATTGTTCTTAATGGGCTTCAGCAGTTTACTCGGCCTTATTTGCGTTTTAGCAAGAACTATAACAAACAAGGTTGAGCTACAATTGACCAACTTGTCATCCACTCAGGCATCAAATGAGACAGAATTCAATCAGGTAAACAAGTAAAGAAATCGCAATGCACTCACCAGAAATTTAATTAGCAAAAGAAAAAAAAAACACACACACGCATATTCAAAGATTGTTTACATGCCTGACCTTATAGATAGATTTGTTATTGAGTCATTTAACTCTCGCGTTCACAAATTCTCTTTCCAAACTGAAAACACCAGATCTAAAAATCAAGATTAGCAAGGAAATTTCCAACACCTTAGTTTCTTTCGGCCCGTCAATTTCTGCACCCAGCAAAACCCTTACTGCCCAACATATTGATTCATTTTCCCTCCTTGAAATTAACATGTTGATTCTTTTACATTTTTTGAAATTAATTTCAACAAATATGATGTCCGATGTTTGTTGGACGAAGAGTATAAGCCAGAATAACAAAACCCATGTGAGTAGTAAAAACAGATTTATTGATGTATTGATGGAAACCACATTTGTTCATGAAAATAAACTCTTCTTATATATAAGAATATTGAAGAAAAATTCATTACCTCAAATGTAATTATCGATGTCTCATATTATGTAGTATACTATAATTGGCAATGACACTGAGCTGTTAATGAAGGCATCTCCAACTATATTTCACCTATAAAGAGATACCTTTCTTATCAAAAATAATTGCTACTCATCACATTCCTTATATTCCAGATATATTACAGTAGCATGCATCCTAGAAATTAGAGAAATTGAAATAATGATCTGCAAAATATGTGTGTGTGTGAATGGATGGCATGCATCCAAATATATCACAATGGCATGAACTAATGTTCTGAATTTATTAATTTCATCTGAAGATTCCAAAAAGAATCGTCTGTTATAAAGAAAATGGCAGGAAAAAGGATTACAAGTGATCTGACAACTCAGGAGAAAGAGTACCCTGGTACACTGATCAAAGCAAAATTTCTAAATACAAATCTCCTCAAATATAACAAATGACAGGGCCAGGAAAACAATTAAATAAAAAGAAAGCTATGACATATTTTAGCAGGTTGAACTCATTGAAGGTTAAAACTGCACCCCAGTATTAATGACAAACTAACCCTTGCGATCCATATCACTGTTGTTTTGTCCTGTAATAGTATTTGGCAACCCAGGGAGCGAGTTCTGTATTCTGAGGCTCCCTCTTTTGAATACGGTAGTAATCAGACCAGTAGCAGGATAAGGATTCATTTTGTATGCCTCCAGAACAAGAATCATAAATGCAAAACGGTAGCCACTCTTCACCTCCATTCATTCTTCGTTTTCTCTCTCGGGGATATGCCAGAGGTGCTTGGATGTATCTGCAAAAGGTTAAAGAAATTGTCCAGTCTAAAATACAAGGCAAATTTACAGTTACGTTACACGTATTATATACTTAATGCATTTACAACGGGGTAGAGACCACCATGTTACCTAATTCCATCCAATACAGAGTCCCAACAGAAATGAGTATGTCCAAAAACATGGCAAGCTGATGGATTGCCATTTGGTCCATGTATCTTTCTCAACGAGGCCTCAAGCAAATCTGAACCAATGACCTTAGGAAGATTAGGGTAGAACAACATTCTTTTCTCTGGACAAAGTTCTGACCTGCATCCATACATTTTTTTAATTCATTTTAAACATTTTTTTTTGGTGGAATAATTGAAGTAACATGAACTGTTTGACAAACTCTAAATAGATAAAAAAGAATGAACACACACACACGCATATATAAGCCCATGTATCTAAGTTCCATTTCAGTGCAATCATACAGGAGTGATATTGATATGGTTGCACAGCCACAGATGCATGTGTTGCTACATAGTAATAAGGCACAGTACATTTTCCATTTTTAGGTTCAACCTTTCAATTCATGCCTGCCTCTCATTTGATGTATTCCGACCTGCATCCATACATTTTTTTAATTCATTTTAAACAATTTTTTTTGGTGGAATAATTGAAGTAACATGAACTGTTGGACAAACTCTAAATACAAAAAAAAAGAATGAACACACACACACACATATAAGCCCATGTATCTAAGTTCCATTTCAGTGCAATCATACAGGAGTGATATTGATATGGTTGCACAGATGCATGTGTTGCTACATAGTAATAAGGCACAGTACATTTTCCATTTTTAGGTTCAAACTTTCAATTCATGCCTGCCTCCCATTTGATGTATTCCACTTGACTCTTTGGATATTGGCCAGATGTGTTTTCATGATCATCTATGCCCAGTTTTGTTCCCATCGCTGGCAATGAATTGTACTTTAGGCAACATCATTGCCTCCTAAGGTTGATAACCCGAACTTGTTATTTTGGCTTCATGTTTTGGAACAATACAAATTTTTACCCCCACGGAATTCTTGATTATCTTGGGAGGGAAAATGGTCAATGGCCATAATATCGATGCTGATAGATTATTCCTTGATATCATATAGCTTTGGTATTGGCACTGCAATATATTATGAAACTAACTTCCTTGATATCATATAGCTTTGGTATTGGCACTGCAATATATTATGAAACTAACTTAATATTGAGAATGCAAGGGATTGAATTTCGTATGGATGGAACCAAATTCAGAGAAGAATCAGAGTTACACTATTGGATGATTCCACAACTCAAGAGGTGTACATGGTTGTAAAGGGAGAGACTCTTGGAGATGAAAACTGGCAGCAGTAGCAAATCCCCAAGTTCTAGTGTCAACAAGAAGAAGTCAATGGCAATATTGATATTCTCGTCAATGAGAGGTAATCTCAAAATGAACATGTGTCAGAGGTGTAGAAGAAAGGGGTAACATGTAAGTTGACAAGATGGTTAATTCCCAACAGAAGGAATGATACTCTTAATATGAGCACAATTAACAACACGAAAAGCTCAGAAAAACACACAAGGATGCAAGTCCTAGAAAGGAAAGTGCCACAACTGTATATGTTGGATATCTTGTGTGTGTGTGCACATGTAGAGAAAGAGTACAAAATTGGCGGAGAGTACAGGTTTCCAAAACAGGGATGGCATGGGAAGATGACCCCCAAAAAAATCATGGCACAGAGAAATGCAGAGTTTAAAAAATACAAAAAATAAAATAAAATATTTTTGTAAATAGAAAATTATCAAGAAAAATAAAATGATGACATAAATGACAATTGAATAAAAAGCACATGTTAATATTGTTAGTCTTTTCTATTTCTACAAGCTTGCTCTCTAACCATCAATTTCTGTCATTTCCTAGTTTCGGGGATTTTCTATTTTAGCAATTCTATTTATAGACTACAGTTGATTGGTTGTCTAGTGATTAGGATTCAGTCAGTTCTTTGCATTTAACTATCTTAGCGTTCTATTTATAGACTAGAGTTGATTGGTTGTCTAGTGATTAGGCTTCAGTAAGTTCTTTGCATTTAACTATTTTAGCAATTCTATTTATAGACTAGAGTTGATTGGTTGTCTAGTGATTAGGCTTCAATAAGTTCTTTGCATTTAACTAATGAGTTGAGTGCTTGGCATTTGTGGGCATGTCGCCACCATGTGGAGTGTGCTTGTTTTGTGTTGGTATGTATCTGCCTATTCTTGGCACATGGGGGGCTCATTACTTGGAGAGTTACACACTTCTATTCTTGGACATTTTGCATGCACGTATCCCTTTCTTATTCTATGAAAAAGAGATGGAGGGCACAGTTTAAAATTAGTAGTCCTTGTAATTATTCTTTGAGTGTTACTGAGAAGTTATGTAATCACTGGTACAGATTTATTGCATGCTAGTTTTAAATTGTGGTAGTTTTCAGATCTACACTGTCACTTGCTGGATTGATCTGAAATTGTAATATGCAATGTCTACACTCCTAATCTATACAACTATGTTTTTGTTTTTATTTTAAATGTTTAAGTTATAATTAGTTTTCTTAACATTTTCAGTTTCAGTCATAGGGTAAAATCTTTGAGTGCAGATTATCATGAATTATAAAATTTAAAATGGATTTGAAAAATCCAAAACCAGTCTTATCAATTAGGCAATATGTGCCAAAATACAATGTGAACTATACTTAGCTCTCAAATTCATCATCTACAACAACAAAAAACTCGAAAAAGACCTGTGATCAGTGACAGATAGTGTAATAGAAGAAGACTAGACAATATTTCTGCAAATGAATTTGCCAACTGAAGGAGTGCAAGGTCTTGCATTTAGTTGTTGAAACTCCGAAATAGTATTTTAAGTGTGTTGAAAGCTGTAAAAAACCACAATTTCTATCTCTTTTTGTGTCAGCTCTGATGGGTCTGATTCCATCACCAATCATCAATCATCTTGGAATGGGGTCCCAAATTAACTTTTAATGTTAAAAATTAAATTAATATTGAAAATTATCTACATTAACTTCAAAAATAAATATGCAAACTTAAATACAATTCTAAATGAACTTTTTAAGGCCCAAAACACAATGAAATAACCGCAAGACATGTCAGAAATGGCCTGAAATGTTTCATGCTACATTTCCAAATCATCAAAATGTGGCCTGAAATGTTTCAGGTTATTTCAGGTGTGTTTTGTACCCATATATATATCAAAAACGTTTCGAGGCATGGATATGAGGGGTGCTTGGGCATTTCCTGCAACTTAGGTGGAGAGTGATCATCTTTGATCAAGTCCCCTAGATGCACAAATATAGAAAACAAGCATTAGATGAGTGATCATATTTTACTAAGTCAGCCATAAAACACAAACTACAAAAGGTAAATTACAAATATAATACATATTTGGACAATTCCACTAGACTAATTAAAATTGCACCAATTTCTGTTGTAAGTGGGGAGACTTGCTCAAATGCACACTGGAACAACCTCTTGGGTCGGGTAGCTAAAGTACCTTTGCAGCCTACCAAGTAAGTGGTACCTTTACACTTTGTAGTAGATATAGTACACTTATCAAGGTCCATGTATCTTGAATTAAAAGATGTTGTAAATCAAGAATGGTTGTCTCTGGATGTGATTAAAATTGTGTTCTGCAAATAAGGAGGCTCATACAGCTTGAGCTGATTGACAATCACCATATCATGGATACCTGGCTAAGGTGGAAGATCTAATTGAAAGGCATTGGAATCCACCTTTTGTGTGCTAGTAGATGGCCCATACCAAATTGGGTTGAGCTTGTGACGTTGCTGATTATACAACCAATGGTTGTCTAAATGAAGCAAAGCTCTGTCACGACCTTGAAAAATGAGGTCTATCATGTAGTACTTTGTACTTGGCCTAAGTCTACTGGAGTATGTCATGGAATCTACTGTGAATTTTGGCCAAGTTTTGCAGAGGAAGAAGCCTTATCTTGATCCTTCCATTGGTGGGATTTGCATGGAGAAGATTAGTTGGGAGCTCTTAAAGGGAAATCACCTGAAATTTGAAAACCATAATAGACCTCAAACGGGCAAAGTTGTCTGGATACATAAGTTGCCATGTTTTAATGTGCTGCAAAGCCACTATTCTTTTTGTTGGTGGTAAATGCAGAGAGCATGGACCGAGGCCCTATTGACTACCTCAGTTTTTCCCTCAATTTAGGGATAGAATGAGGTAGAAAACCTCAACTGATAGCCTAGAAGATTCCACAATGTCTTCCAAAAGTGACTTATAAATCGAGAGTCATGATCTGGAATAACGGTCAACAATAAGCCAAAATGGCTCCAACCATGTTGGCAAAACAATTCCGTAGCTTTAGGGGCATCAATAGACTTACTGCATGGAATGAACACTTTCATCTTAGAAAATATCCACACAACAATGAAGGTATAGCCTTGCTTCCATTGAGTGGTAGGTAAAATGCTGATGAAGTCTATGAAAATGGATTCAAATGGCCTGGAGGGAACTGCTAAAGTGTCCTACTAGAAGGCTTGTCTTGCAATCTAAACATTGTAATCTCCCACATGTTTACTCCTTGAAGACCAAAATAAAAACTGTTGTAAATGCATCAAGGATTGTTGCACACCAAATTGCCTTCCATATGACGAACACACCTCCTTCAGAAAAAGAAGACATGTTATCCCTGTTGTAACTCAAAGTTGAGTCAACTAGTACAAGCTGTCATAGAGTGTATCGTCTAAAAAGGGGGCCTTGTCAACCATCACAAGCTGTTGGATGGATTCTACGATAGAACCAAAATATGGGTTAGTAGAATACATGTTGTTGCACTCCTCATATGATGCACATTTCAAATCCAAGATGTGAAGGACCTTGGCAACAAGTCTGTTGAACATGTCATCCACCTTGTTGAAGTTGCACATTTTATACTGAATAACCACATGGAGTTATATGTAGGAAGCTCATTTTAAATGGCATTGCTCTTGACTTTGACTGTGAATTCAAGAATTGAGGAGCCTAATGATTAGTACGGATAATAGTTTCCTTTCCAAGGAAATGGTGCGACCATTGCTTGAGTGCTTAGACCAATGCATAGAACTCCTTGTTATAGGCATTATACTTGAGATTAGTCTAAGACAAGTTCTCTAAATGATAGGCAATTGATTATTGGATGTTCTTCTTGCTTAAGAGCAATGCTAAGTAGTAATGGCATATTAGGAACCATATGTCTTGATCTTGAATAGTCATTGTCACCCACCAAAAGTGGGAAACTCATAGGTGAAAAATTTCCACCTCATTTGACAGCCAGCCAGCCAGCAGTCCTATGAGGGTTAGCAGATAGCACTATGCTAGAGTTCACCTATTGCTTTGGTCAGATCTCTCTCCCATCTGGAATTCTTCTTGAAGGAAGGTGGGTCATCTATCAACAAGTAATCTAACCAATCTAGCAATCATGTGCTTTCATTTAATGTTATGGGCATGTTAATATGGATCACGGGACAAACTGGATGATTGACCAATCTTGATTGTATCCTTGTTCCCACACTTCACTTGGGAGATTAGTCTTTGAATCTAATCTAATGGGGCATCCTTTGAGGCTTTAGGGTTTAGGAAGGGCACTGATTGATATAGCGTGTCTAGGTAATCCATACTTACCTCTTTCCATCTCTCCTGAAATCCAACTCCATTCTTTGGGTTGATGGTCATTGATCATTGGGATTGACACCCTATATCCACATCCTTGAGTCAAGGCCCAAAAACTTGGCCACAGAGGCTAGTGCAGCTGAAAGAATGATAAAATCATATAAAGCCACAATGAAAGAAAATGTAAAATGCAAAAGATGGTTGGGACATATTCAGCGTGTGGGCAAAAGCCTAGCATGAACTCTACCCCCCTCATAACCACCATATCACACACACCTATGAATTGATGGATCAACATGGGACATGTCATTCCCCGTGGGGGATAGAAACACCTAATGGCATTTTTTACCTAATCATCCCTAACATAAGTGAGGTAACTTGTTTACAAATCCTAATCTAGTTAGACATTTGAAGGTGAGTTTTGTGTGAAGTATTTATGTGCCCCTAGCATTAGATATGGTCCATTATGATGTTTTAATGGTTTGATGTCCTTGAGGAAGTTGATCTCACTTAATCTTGAGAGTTTGTTCAGGTGGTATTCTCACCCACCATTTTGAGGGTAATATCCCTAGGAGAAATTTTTCTCCAAGATAGTCCTCAACTTGGCAGCCCCTTGCAGCCACCAGCGAGCTCATTGTGCCATTTCTCCGCCACCCAAGCTAGCCATGTGGTCCCTCGTCAATCTGCCTTGATCATATGTTTGAAGGTGGGCCTCCCAAACTTAAAGGTATGCCTTGTAATTTGGAAATGAGTATTGTAGTTTGCTTATCATTGACACTTTTGCTCATGGATTAATGCGGGGATTCGACGAAAAGAATGGGCTAGGTTTATGCCCTTGTCCCCTAGACCCCTTTTAGGTATTAACCTTGGATTCTAGTCCTGTGGGATCTCTTTTACTAACCATTTGGCTCTAGAGTCTAGGGATGGTATTTCATGGGAAACCCTAATTTTGGCCGTGGTCTCGCTCCCTTATTCGCCTATATTACCCTCTTTCATTAGTACCCCATTCATCATTTCTGCCACCTAGGTCCACATTCTTCCATTGGGTTAGCTTGCCCCTTCCCTTTGCCCACACCTTGGGACATGGCCTGTAATGAAGCCCGAAGGTTGATGCAGCTAAAAAGAAAGTTAAAAGCATATATGGCCACAATCAACAAGAAAATGTACCACAGTATGCAAAAGATGGTTGGGACAAACACATTTTAGCATGTGGGCAAAAGCCAACACATGAGCTCTACCCCATCATCATGACCATCATACTGGCTCCTACAAGTCCTATGAGCCTTCTTCATCATATAGGAACGCATGATTGTCCCAACCTTTCGTGGGCAATGAACCGCCCCACCTTAAAAGGGGGTATTCATTGCTATATCTTATACATCATGCTCTTCCCCCTTCAGCTTTGAGCAGTTAATCAAAGAAAATCATAAAAAGGCAAAAGGCATATAAGAAGGGTGGAAAAATCAAGGTCGGGGCACTTCATGTACCATGATTTCTCCCTCCTATACATCATAAACCCAAGTGTGGGCTTCCCTCTTATTAGCTACCTTTGTACCCCAACATGTGACCCAGGGCTACCCCTTCTCATCCCCTACTTCATTCACTTATTTGTCACATGCCACCACCTTTTGATGGATGTACCTTGACTATATTCTATATTATCCCCTTTAGAAGTAGAAACCACCTAATAGGATTATTGGTTAACCCCATTTGGAGTTTAGGAGACATTGGCACATCCCGAAGCCCATTATGGAAGGGCAGGCAATTATGATGTCCCTACCTATGGTCCATGATTAGGTATGCTCATTTACTCGATTTCTCTAATGACTTGTTGCACTGGAAGGCTAGGGGACAAATTGGATCTTATGCAGGGTTGCAGATGGTTTCCATCTTGGGTTTGGTCTCCCTATACGGGGTCCTAATCCTCCAAAGGCTACACTGGCACATGTAGGGTGAGCGTTGAGATCATTGAGACTCCACAACAGCAGATTGCACTCCATGGATCCCCACAGCCATTCAGAGATTGTTCTTGGTTCACTTATTAGACAAGGAGGATGCACCTGATCCATCATGCCCAACCGTCCCCAGATCTACACCATACACTTCGCAGATGATCCAGGACTTGCACGATGATGTGGCATCACCTACACCATCATCGTAGCCCTTGCATACGATCTACAGGCATCTTCGATTTGTTTGGAGACCCATGAGGACACTTGTGTGCCCCCACATGTCATTTGGAGCACCACATGTTATTACAAGGGGCCAACCGCTTGTCCACTGCTTTTGAGGGTCATATTCTTCATTGCGGCAGCCATGGACCTCATTAGGCCTCTTAGAGGGCCCTACGACATGCATAGATTATTAATTGACCTCTTGAGAGACTTACTTTTTCAGTTATGAGCTAGTTTAGTGAGCTTGTCACCAAAAGTTGTATCATTAGAACATTATTTTATTTTTGGGGCTTATGTAGGCCAAGGAGGCTAATCGAACTCCTAAGTTGTGAATAAATACAAGTGAGATGAGCTCATTTGCTCATCATCACTTTGGTCTGGATCTCTCATCTCTCTTGAGATTTTCGCACTTTTTCTAAGGATGAATTGGAGCTTTATGGATGAGTTTTGATGTGTGGATATTGGTTTATCTTCTCTTGAATCACTAGATATACTCTATTACATGCAAGTACGTACTTTTGAATGTTATTCTTGTTTACTTTTGTCATATATGTTGGACTGGGATTTTCGTTGTTCTAGGGCTAATTGTTACATGCATTTACCACTTAATATTGTGGAATTTGTCTCTATTATAGCATTCCTTCAATGTATGGGCCATGTAATGCGAGCGGAATCTCTTAGGGGTAAAATTTGACCTTGACAAGCCATTCCTCTTGCACATCGAAGTATAAAAGCTACAAGGTTGCTTCCTCTTAACCTAGAAGGCAAACAAAGTGATCTTTAGGCCTCGTTGATTGGGAACCAAGAAATCCTACTCTTACTCAACATAGGCTCCATTCTCCCAAAGATTAAGGCACTGATCTACCAAGGGTGGTCACTAAAATTCATAATCCCTCACATCCTTCCAAGACTAGCCACATTGGGGTACCTAGCGCATCAATTTCCCGACAAGCTAGCCATCAAAAGAATTAGATCTCCCAGGGTCTCCTGCATTGGCCTTTCCTCTAGCCCTCCTTCAATTTTGAAGACATTCTGATGGTGGAGTTGGGAGAAAATTCAAGCCCTAGCTCCGAGATCAAAACATGCCCTGGCATCCCCAAGGCTAGTACCTCATAGGATCAAAACATCTTTGTGTGAAAATATTTCTTTGATCCTTTCCCCCACCTTGTCTAGGGTAAGAATATCATTGGTTGCTACAAACCTTCCTCATACCCTAGACCGGGTCCACTTGGCCCTGTGTGGTCCTGCTCCTTTAAAAGATCATTCTTTAAGAACCATCTGAGATACCCATTCTAGCAAGGATCTTAGGGATTAGGGAACTCCTTCACAAGTCTTATCCCATAAAACCTAACCTTCAAAATCTTCTCTTCCTTTCCCTAGAACACATGGTACCTTGCTTAGAAAGCAAGCAAGCTCCATCCTTCAACCTTTTCTAGGAAAGGTTTTGTTCAGGTCACTCATATCCATTGAATTATCATTCATTAGTGACTCCATACATATTGGGTCTCCTCCCATAGGTGAAAGTCCATAAATAGAAGGGAGCCTTAGTTGAGGTGACAGTGGGCTAAGTCTCCATTTGTTGCCCTTGGCCTAGCATTTGCCCTTTAGGGATCCCTCTCAGGTCCCCTGCTAGTTTGGGCGGTAACATTTTGGCGCCGTTGTCGGGGACATGAGACGTCTGCTTTGTTCCCCGTACGACATATTGACATATCATTATTGGTGACTCCATTGGAAGAACGAAGCCCTAGTTCTTCATTGATCTTTAAAGTTAATGCTTGTAGGGTGAAGCAAGTATCTATCAAGGCACCTTAATTCACCCTGGCTACTCCATCATAATCTTAATATGCAAAATCATAGAAAATGGATATTTCTCTTGGTCCTATATTTGAAAAACTCAATAACCAAGACAGTCGGGAGCTACAAAAGAAAGCAGTGGAATATGCAAAATCTTTTCAAAATATGTTGGAAAGCATGGATATGGAATTCATGCTCAAGTTTTATAGGTCGGCAAGAACTGCAACTCGACATAGTAAGGTGCGCTTATGAATAGGATCCTAGTCGTCTCCTTGACGTTGCTCACATAACTTGTGTTGTGAATATTTTGGATAACCTCATCAATAACAATGTGAAAGGGAATACCTCCTCTAAGGATGACGAAGAGTTGGATCCCGCGAGCCTCCAAATCACCCAAGAAAGAATGGATGAATATAGTAGGTCATGCAGGGAGGCAATAAGGGGATATAATTCTAATGAAGTTTTCTCCTGCTTATATGATGAAGCAGTGAAGCTTAATAAGATGAAATGTGACTAAAAAGAGAACCCTATTGATGCTCTCCTCCTAGAAGCATACTACCAGAATCATGTAACAAATACCTTAGCCATTGTTCTTCAAGAGAAGAGAGAAGAAGAGAGGTCTCGCTTATAGACCAACCAAGATGAAGATGACCTTGAGGATCTTGATGATGAGTCCTTGTTGGGGTTACAGGACAGACAGGATGATTTTAAGTGCACATGCATTGAGGATAATGAAGTTATGGAAGGTAAGGCCGAGACTGACCTCACCTTTCTCAAGGATATCACTCCTGATGAATCTCCTTTTGAAAACCTTGAGGAAGGTGATCCCATGAGTTCCTTGGACAATGACATTAGAGATTATTTCCACATTGAAAAGGAGAAATGGGATATTGTTGGGCCCCAATTTGATTGTGCTCCCATTTATTATATTGACAAGGAAGATGAGATTGAGATTGGTTTTTCCTTTATCCCGAACATTACTTGCGATGACATATGCATCGATACCTTTGGGAAGGAGAATTATTATTTTCCCTTGCATGAAGAAGGACAGTTGGAAGTGATTGATTCTCTTTTTAACAAAAGCCCAATCTTTGATGCTTATAATGAGGAAATCAATGGGGCTCCCACCTATCCACCTTATGACTATGTATCCAAATCACTTGAGCCTTTAGATTGTGGGGAATGAAATCACGTTGAATATGATACTTCACCCTCCCCTTTGACTTTCCCTTCGTTTCATCACCTTGAGTCTTCCTCGAGTAATTCCCTCGTCTCTTTTGATATGACCTCGAGTGACAATGCCCTTTTTCCCCTTTCTATATATGGTGTCAAGGAAGAACCTTCATTGTATATACTTTATCCCCTTTGACACATCCTCAGGGTTGTGATCACTCTGTAACCTCCCCTCCCCAATGTGACAATCACCTTGAGAAACCCGTTTGTTGCACTCCTTCTCTCCCTAGCCTTTCGTTCTCGTCTCATCACAACCTTGTGGCATCTTCAAAGCATAATATTATAGACAATGATTGTGATAAGGAGTTCTTGAGAATGATCATTGATTCCACCATTTGTGTACCTAGAAGGAAATCTCGGGACCTCTAGATTGACCTATTTCTTTCTCCTAGGACTTCCCTTTACCTCAAATGGAGATCATATTTTCCCGCCTCCCACCCGCTTCATCCATCATGTGACTATGTCCACATTCAATTCGGGAGTTGCTCCATGACTAACCATACTGACAGGCATATGTATATGGATGTGATGATATGTTGGTTGCACTGGCTTTATGATTACACTTAATATTAGCCTTACTATATGCATGTTAGGATAGAATGCATTGCATGTTGAATTATGCATTAGGAATAACATCATATGATATTTCTCATGATAGATAGATGCATATTTGCATATCTTGTTTTTTGTTAATTTTATGGCCTAGCATATTAGCATGTGCGATCATGAGACATCGTGAAAGCATGATGCCCCGTGTTTTTCCATCTATTATATGTGCAAGTGACAGGTCTACGGTAACCAAGAGATTGTTGGAGTTCTCGTGACCTCCCGTTCAAGTAGCTTCACCCACTTCTTTGAGAGATCACTTCCCAGTTCGAGCCAGATGTTACCCACCATTTTGTAGGTAATATCCTTAGGAGAATTTTTTCTCCAAGATGGTCCTTAGTCGGCAGCCAACAACCCCTTGCAGTCACCAGCTAGCTCATTGTGCCATTTCTCCGCCACCTAAGCCAGCCATATGGTCCCTCGCCCACCTGCCATGATTGTATGTTTGAAGGTGGGCCTCCCAAACCTAAAGGTATGCCTTGTCATTTGGAAATTGAGTATTTTAGTTTGCTTATCATGGACACTTCTGGGCATGGATTAATGGGGGCATTCGGCAGAAAGAATGGGCTAGGTCTGTGCCCCTGTCCCCTAGACCCCTTTTAGGTATTAACCTTGGATTCTAGTCCCGTGGGATCTCTTTTACTAACCATTTAGCTCTAGGAATGGTATTTCATGGGAAACCCCGATTTTGATTGCATGGTCTTGCTCCCTTATCCACTTATATTACCTTCTTTTATTACAACCCCATTCATCATTTCTCCCACCTAGGTCCACATAAGGTCAGCTTGCCCCTTCCCCTTGCGCACACCATGGGTCATTGCCTGTAATGAAGCCTCGAGTTTGATGCAACTGAAAATAAAGTTAAAAGCATATATGGCCACAATTAACGGGAAAATGTACCACAAGATGCAAAAGATGGTCGGGCCAAATACATTTTAGCATGTGGGCAAAAGCCAACACATGAGCTCTACCCCATCATCATGGCCATCACCCTGATTCCTACAGGTTCTATGAGCATTCTTCATCATATAGGAACCCATGATTGTCCCAACCCCTGGTGGGAAATTAACCGCCCCACCTTAAAAGGGGGCATTCACTGCTATATCTTATACATCGTGCTCTTCCCCCTTGAGCCCCGAGCAGTTAATCAAAGAAAACCATAAAAAGGCAAAGGGGCATATAAAGATGGGTGGAAAAATCAAAGTCAGGGCACCTCATGTACCATAATTTCTCCCTCCTATACATCATAAACCCAAGTGTGGGCTTCACTCTTATTAGCCACCCTTGTACCCCAACATGTGACCCAGGGCTGCCCCTTCTCATCCCCTACTACATTTACTTATCTGCCACATGCCACCACCTTTTGAAGGATGTACCTTGACTATATTATCCCCTTTAGAAGTAGAAACCACCTAATAGGATTATTGGTTAACCCCATTTGGAGTTTCGAAGACATTGGCACATCTCGAAGCCCACTATGGAAGGGCAGGCAATTATGAAGTCCCTACCTGTGGTCCATGATTAGGAAAGCTCATCTACTCGATTTCTCTAATGACTTGTTGTACTAGAAGGCTAAGGGATGCATTGGATCTTATGCAGGATTGTAAATAGTTTCCATCTTGGCTTTGGTCTTCTTATACAGGGTCCTAATCGTCCAAAGGGCTACAATGGCACATGTAGGGCGAGCGTTGATAGTCATGGGCCTCCACAACAGTGGATTGCACTCCATGGATCCCCACAACCATTCAGAGATTATTCGTGGTTCACTTATTGGACAAGGAGGATGCACCTGATCCATCATGCCCAACTGTTCCGAGATCTACACCATACACTTGGTAGATGATCCACGACTTGCACGATGATGTGGCATCACCTACACCATCATCCTAGCCCTTGCAGGCGATCTACAAGCATCTTCGATTTGTTTGGAGACCCATGAGGACAATTGTGTGCCCCCACATGTCATTTGGAGCACCACGGGTTATTACAAGGGGCCAACCCCTTATCCACTACTTTTGAGAGTCTTATTCTTCATTGTGGCACCCATGGGCCTCATTATGCCTCTTAGAGGGCCCTATGACATGCATAGATTATTAATTGACCTCTTGAGAGGCTTACTTTTTCAGTTATGAGCTAGTTTGGTGGGCTTATCACCAATAGCTGTATTATTAGAACATTTAATTCATTTACCGGAGAACCCACAGTATGAAACTTTTTATGCCAACGTTTCAAATCCCAACTGGGATCCATCTTCAGGACTTTTGGGGCTTATTATTAGAACATTATTTTATTTGTGGGGCTTATGTAGGCCAAGGAGGCTAATTCGAACTCCTAAGTTGTGTATAAATACAAGTGAGATGAGCTCATTTGCTCATCATCACTTTGGTTTGGATCTCTTATCTCTCTTGAGATTTTCGCACTTTTTCTAAGGATGAATTGGAGTTTTATGGATGAGTTTTGATGTGTGGATATTGGTTTATCTTCTCTTGGAGCTTCTTTATTGTTAATTGTGAATGGCTGGATATACTCTATTACATGTAAGTATGTACTTTTGAATGTTATTCTTGTTTAATTTTGTCATATATGTTGCACTAGGATTTTTATTGTTCTAGGGCTAATTGTTGTATGCAATTACTGCTTAATGTTGTGGAATTTGTCTTTATTATAGCTTTCCTTCAATGTATGGGCCATGTAATGTGCGTGAAATCAATTGGGGTAAAATTTGACCCTGACAAGCCATTCCTCTTGCACATCAAAATATAAAAGCTGCAAGGTTGCTTCCTCTTGACCTAGAAGACAAACGAAGTGATCTTGAGGCCTCCTTGACTGGGAACCAAGAAATCCCACTCTTACTCAACAAAGACTCCATTCTCCCAAAGATTAAGGCACTGATCTACCAAGGGTGGTCACTAAAATTCATAATCTCTCACATCCTTCCAAGACTAGCCACATTGGGGTACCTAGCGCATCAATTTCCCGACAAGCTAGCCATCAAAAGAATTAGATATCCTACGTTAGCCTTTCCTCTAGCCCTCCTCCATTATTGAAGACATTCCGATAGTGGAGTTAGGAGAAAAGCCAAGCCCTAGCTCCAAGATCAAAACTTACCCTGCCATACCCAGGACTAGTACCTCATAGGGTCAAAACAACATCTTTGAGTGAAAATACTTTCTTTGGTCCTTTCCCCCACCTTGTCTAGGGTAATAATATCATTGGTTGCTACATACTTTCCTCATACCCTAGACCGGGTCCACTTGGCCCCATGTGGTCTCGCTCCTTTAAAAGATCATTCTTTAAGAACCATCCAGGGTACCCATTCTAGCAAGGATTTTAGGGATTGGGGAACTCCTTCACAAGTATTATCCCATAAAATCTAACCCTCAAGATCCTCTCTTCCTTTCCTAGAACAGATAGTACCTTGCTTTGAAAGCAAGCAAGATCCATCCTTCAACATTTTCTAGGAAAGGGTTTGTTCAGGTCACTCGTATGCATTGAATTATCATTCATTAGTGACTCCATACATATCGAGTCTCCTCCCATCGGTGAAAGTCCGTAAATAGAAGGGAGCCTTAGCTGAGGTGATAGTGGGCTAAGTCTCCATTTGTTTCCCTTGGCCTAGCATTTTCCCTTTGGGGATCCCCCTTAAGTCCCCTGTTAGTTTGAGCAGTAACATTTTGGCGCCGTTGTTGGGAACACGAGACGTGTGTTTTGTTCCCCATATGACATATCGACATATCAATATTGGTGACTCCACTGGAAGAACGAAACCCTAGTTCTTCATTGAGCTTTAAAGTTAATGCTTGTAGGGTGAGCAAGCATCTATCAAGGCACCTTAATTCACCCTGGCGACTCCATCATAATCTTAATATGCAAAATCATAAAAAATGGATATTTCTCTTGGTCCTATATTTGAAAAACTCAATAACCAAGAGATTCAAGAGCTGCAAAAGAAAGCGGCGGAATATGCAAAATCTTTTCAAAATATATTGGAAAGCATGAATATGGAATTCATGCTCAGGTTTTATAGGTCGGCAAGAACTGCAACTCGACATAGTAAAGTGTGCTTACGAACAGGATCCTAGTCGTCTCCTTGACCTTGCTCACATAAATTGTGTTGTGAATATTCTAGATAACCTCATCAGTAACAATGTGAAAGGGAATACCTCCTCTGAGGATAACGAAGAGTTGGATCCGGCAAGCCTCCAAATCACACAAGAAAGAAAGGATGAATATAGTAGGTCATGTAGGGAGGCAGTAAGGGAATATAGTTCTAATGAATTTTTCTCCTGCTTATATGATGAAGAAGTGAAGCTTCATAAGATGAAATGTGAATATAAAGAGAACCCTACTAATGCTCTCCTCATAGAAGCATACTACCAGAATCATGTAACAAATACCTTAGCCATTGTTCTTCAAGAGAAGAGAGAAGAAGAGAGGTCCCACTTGTCAACCAACCAAGATGAAGATGACCTTGAGGATCTCGGTGATGAGCAAGAAGATGAGTCCTTGTTGGGGTTGCAAGATGAACAGGATGATTTTGAGAGTAGATGTGTTGAGGAGAATGAAGTTATGGAATGTAAGGACAAGACTAACCTCACCTTTCTCAAGGATATCATTCCTACTGAATCTCCTTTTGAAAACCTTGAGGAAGGTGATCCTGTGAGTTCCTTTGAAAATGACATTGGAGATTATTTCTCCATTGAAAAGGACAAATAGGATATTGTTGGGCCCCAATTTGATTGTGCTCCCATTTATGACACTGACAAGGAAGATGAGATTGAGATTGGTTTTTCCTTTATCCCGGACATTACTTGTGATGACATATCCATCAATACCTTTGGGAAGGAGAACTATTATTTTCCCTTGCATGAAGAAGGACAGTTGGAAGTGATTGATTCTCCTTTTAACGAAAACCCAATCTTTGATGCTTATAATGAGGAAAGCAATGAGGCTCCCACCTATCCACCTTATGACTATGTATCCAAATCACTTGAGCATTTAGATTATGGGGAAGGAAATCCCATTGAATACGATACTTTGCCCTCCCCTTTGCCTTTCCCTCTTGTTCATCACCTTGAGTCTTCGTCAAATAATTCCCTCGTCTCTTTTGATATGACCAGAGAAAATTTTAAGGATGGAAGTTTATCTTAAAGTTTAGAAACCTTGGTGAATCTTACTAGTCCATAATATGCAAATTGTAAATTTTTTGGTGATATTTTTGTAGAAATATTTAGATTTCTAATGATTTTATATTAGTTGATATAATATTTTGGTGATTTTTAAGGTAAAATAATGTTGTACTATAAAATTTGGGCAAATCATTTTAGAAAAAAATGGAAATTGGCAAATCCTTTTTTTGGAAAAAGCATGGAAAATTAGCCCACCTACAAATATTAGCCCCTAAAATTTTCCCTAGATATGACCTTTAGTGACAATGCTCTTTTTCCCCTTTCTGAATATGGTGTCAAGGAAGAACCCTTCATTGAATATACTTTATCCCCTTTGATTCATCCTCAGGGTTGTGATCACTCCATGACCTCCCATCCCCAATGTGACCATCACCTTGAGAGACCCATTTGTTGCACTCCTTCTCTCTTGAGCCTTTCATTCCCGTCTCATCACAACCTTGTGGCATCTACAAAGCATAATATTATAGACAATGATTGTGATAAGGAGATCTTGAGAATGATCATTCATTCCACCATTGCGTACCTAGAAGGAAAGCTCGAGACCTCTAGATTGACCTAGTTTCTTTCTCCTAGGACTTCCCTTTACCTCAGATGGAGATCATATTTTCGCGCCTACCAGCCGCTTCATCCGCCAAGTGACTGTGTCGACATTCGATTTGGGAGTTGCTCCATGAGTGATCATACTGGCAAGCATATGTATATTGATGTGATGATATGTTGGCTACACTGGCTTTATGATTACGCTTAGAATTAGCCATACTATATGCATGATAGGATAGGATGCATTGCATGCTAATTTCTACATTAGGAATAACATCATATGATATTTCTGTTAACACCTAATCCTTGTGATTAGGTAAATATATGTAAATAAATAAATGAGAAATGTGAACAGTCATCGGGAGATGAACTGAACAGTCTCTCCCTCATGTATATAACAAACCTACCTGATTGAATGAATATACGAATCAGTTTTTCTGCCTAATGGAGTTACTGCCTGGCCTGACATGGTATCAGAGCGAGCCCTTTTTTTAGCTCCTGTCCCTTGTAACTCCTCTACATGTCTGCCATATTCTTTTTATACGGACCTGCACCTGACATTGCAAACGCTCCTCTGCCTGACATTGCAAACGCTCCTCTGCCTGACACTGCCAGCGCTGTCCAAGTTGTCCTGAAGAGTTGTGCATTCACCTGAATGAATCGCTGCTCCAAGTTGAAACATTCCTCTGCCTGTTCTTCGTGCGATGTTGTCTTCAGTTTGTATCTTTGAGTTTGGGCGAGGCGCTTGGTGCGGTGAGCATGGAATCCTCACCACTAAACATTCAAATCCTGTCTTGTGATTACTGGAGTATGCATTAGAAATCGTTTTGGTATCTGAACGTTGTTATACGCATATAGTTTTTTTTCAATGAAAACGCATATAGATCTGTTAATACGCATGCAGAAATGGTGTAATAAATGGTGTTAACACTGCTCCGTTGATATTAAACGTTGCGCGTGAGAGATATTAACACTACTCCATTGTTATTAAATGTTGCGCGTGAATATTTGAGACAGCATGATATGCGTGGTCATGTATTGTTAATGGATTTGTGTGGTTATTGTAATTATAACACTTGATATACGTGGTTATTGTGGTCATAATACTTGTGATGCATGGACACTAATATGAACCATTAAGTGTTTTATACCTTTGTAATGTTGTTGATGCGTGGACATGGAGACCGATGAGTGTTTGAATGGTGTTAAAATTTAAACTATGACAGTATATGCGTGTTAGCCTTTTTTCACATTGCCTTTTATATGATGGACATGGCATATAATGCATTAAAATGTTATATGCAGTAAAGATTTTTAGGGCAGCGAGGTATAATGTTTGTATTATTTGATAATACATACATATGTATTATACCTTAGTGTTGTTTGGGCTACCATAGTGTTGTTTTCCTGAAGCTGTTTTCAAAGTGACTAACATAGTTAACGCTCCTGCGTTTGACTATGTTTAATATATTGTTTGAGGCTAGAATACATTTTGATATCAGAATCAATTTTCTCTTAGCAGCAGAAGCATTTTTACATCTCTTGGATTTTACAATGCATTCAATCATATCTATGGTGGGAATAGTTCTCACTGGCAAGGAGAACTATCCTGAATGGTCCCGGATGATAAAACA
>APFE031501134.1:0-16332 GCA_000404065.3 Pinus taeda
AGAAGGTTTGTGAGAAGCCTTTGATTGTCTATGAGCAGCAGAGGGATTGTACTGAGAGTTGGATAGCTTCTGAGCTAAGGCTTTGTGTAATCTGGACTATATTTCCACTTGTATGATAATACAGAGATGGGGTTTTATGCAGGTGCTTTCCCTGGGTAGATTCTTCTATGTTATGTGTGATTGATTCCTTCTTATCAGTTATATGTGTTCATGCTTGATTAGCTTCCGCAAAGTTTATGGTAGATGTAGATCTAGTATTATGCTTTAGTACATTGCATATATCAGTTTGATCTGTAGGTGAAATTTCTACATGATATCAGTGAGCTAGCTGATTTGTAGAGAAAATTCTAGACTTCATCCAATATTATGCCAAAAAAAGTTTGCTCGAAATTGAATGTTTTACCCCTGAAATATGATTTTCATATTGTACAGTTAGATCAAACACAATTCGAAGTAATAGGGTAAATTAATTCCGTTACCATCAAACTCTCATCCAATCTGAGAGTATTTCAAGTAATTGACGTTATAGTCATTGATATTCCGAAATTTTATGGCTTGATCCTCAGCAGAGATTGGTCCGAAAAGATTCATGGTTATTTTGCAACATAGTGGTCTCATATGTGGCTTCCTTACAATGGTAAGCCAAATCAAATAAGGGTCGACCATGAGAAGCATTTAAAGTACATTGTGACTGAACTGGAAAGATAAAATGAGCTCGCCGCATACAATAATAATATCATTGGAAATTATTCTGTTGAATCAATTTTGGGCAATTTTAATGCACAAACTTCACCTTTTCTGGAGAACTCTGTTACCTCACAGATTGAAAATTATTCGCAAACATATTCTTCCAAATGTATCAATTTAGTAGATAAACTTGTAGTTAATTCTTTGTTTTGGAAATTATTTTTTGATGGATCTAAATCTAATGATGGAGCAGGGGCAGGTTGCATCTTAGTTAGCCCTTAAGGAGAGAAATCTATGTTGGCATGCAGCCTTGAATTTGAGTGCACGAATAACACTGCTGAGTATGAAGCATTAATTCAAGGATTATACAAAGCCATAGGCTTTGATATCAAGTACATCCAAGTCTTTGGAGATCCTGAAATCATGATCAAAGAGGTAAGGAACACTATTCACTGCCTTTCTAGACATTTAAAGCATTATCAATCATTAGTCCAGGACTTTACCTCACATTTATTAGCATTTAACATTTCTCCAATTCCAAGACTTCAAAACGCAAGTGCTGATCTTTTGGCTAACATTGCATCCAAACTCATACCACCATGAGATTATAGTCCTGGCCGATTTTCTATAGAATTAATTTTTAGACCTTCTATTCCTGATAATATCACCAATTGGCGAGTTTTTAGTGATGATCTTGATATCATAAAATTCCTAACATCTGAAGGATCATATGATGACCAGATAATATATGAACACCAACATGATAGCTAGTTCAAACAAAAGAAAAGTGAAAATCCTATACCCAAATCTGTAGTTAAGCCGGAAGATTTGTATGATCTTAAAGACAAATTTAAGAAACCAACTAGCTCAAAACATCAAAGATTGATATTGAGGTTTGAATTAGTAAATCTTGGAACTGATCTTAAACCACAAAATATTAATCTAGGTCTTGGTCTTGCAACCAATGAAAGGTTAGCCTTCATTCATTTGTTAAGAAGATATAAAAAAAAAATTGCTTGGAATTATGATGATCTTAAAAAATATGATACTTCTATAATACAACATACTGTTCCTATGATATCCGACGAAAAGCCTGTACAACAGAAGTTGAGAAAGATTCATCGAAATTTGGAAAATCAAATCAAATTTGAATTAAATAAACTTGTAGAGTTGAGGCTTCTGTGATCCATATCAAGTTTACGAGAGATTTTTCAGCAAAAATCACATGAAATACCATTTGTCGACATGTTTTGAACCAACCAGTGTGGTTTATCGTTAGGACAAGTTGAAGAAACAGATCCAGCTTAGCATGTTAACTAGTCTGAGCAAAGCCTCCAACAGCGAACTTGACCAACGACTAATTTTGACTTTTGGACCAGGGTCATAAGATTTTTATAATTTAATGGAAATTAGTTATATTAGGTGACCAATCCCTTAAAATATATATAAAAATATAAAAATATTTAATTGGTGTTAATAGTTAGTTAAAAAGGTATTATTTAATAATTAAAAGTTATAAGTTATTTAGTATTCAAATGGAAATTAGTTATATAAAGGACCTTTCTTATAATATATGTATATATAAATATATAAAGTAATATTAATAGGTTGTTAAGATAAAAGTTAGTTAGAATTAATAAATATATTAGAACGAGAAAATAATATTAAGTTAACTTAAATATCTCTTCCTAGTCATTTTTTCCGCCCCCCTCGTTTTTTGGCTCCCTTTCTTTTTCTTTTTTTTTAGATATTTAAGTTAACTTAATATCATTTTCTCGTTATTTATTTATTTATTTTAGATGTTTAAGTAAACTTAATATTATTTTCTCGTTATTTATTTATTTATTTATTTCATATTCAATTTTTTTTATTTTTTTTTTCCTCAGATATTTATAATATTAGTACTTTATAACATCTACTTTCTTATATATATATAAATATAATTAAAATTAGATATTTAAGTTAACTTAATATTGTTTTCTCGTCTAATATATTATTATTTAACTAACTTTTAATCTCAACAAACCTATTAATATTACTTTATATTACTATAATGTATAACATATATTAAGAAAGGGCCTTTAAATAACTAATTTCCATTTGAATACTAATAACTTATAATTTTTAATTATAAAATAATACCTTTTTAACTAACTATAAACACCAATTATATATATAATATATTATATATATAATTAATATATATATATATAATATATATATATATATATATATATATATATTAAGGGATTGGTCACCTAATATAACTAATTTCCATTAAATTATAAAAAAATTATGACCCTGGTCCAAAAGTCAAAATTAGCCATTGGAGGCTCTGCTCAGACTATTTAACATGCTAAGTTGGATCTGTTTCTTCAATTTGTCCTAACGATGAACCACACTGGTTGGTTCGAAACGCATCAACTAATGGTATTTCATGTGATTTTTGCCGAAAAATCTCTCGTAAACTTAAATAAACTTCTTAAAGCCAAAATATTTTTTCCTGTTAGACATTCAAGGTGTGTTTCTAACCTAGTACCAGTCAGGAAAAAGAATGGTGATATTCAAATTTGCATAGACTTTCACAATCTCAACAAAGCTTATCAGAAGGGCAACTTCCACCGTCTCCTACGGAACAGGTACTGCAGTCAGTTGTAGGCTCAGAACTAATGTCTTTTCTAGATGGATTTTCAGGTTACAATCAAATTCTCGTACATCAAGATGATCGACTAAACACCACATTCAGAACCAAATGGGAAACATACGCCTATGAAAGGATGCCATTTGGATTAATCAATGCTGGCATGACATTTCAGAGAGCCATGGATATAAATTTCAAAGGTTTTGTGAATAAAACTATGGTCATTTATTTAGACGATATAACAATATATTCAAAGAAGCGCAGTAATCATTTAAAGGACTTAAAATAGATCTTTGAACGTTGTAAAAGGTACGAAATTTCTCTAAACCCAAATAAGTCTTACTTTGCTTTAAGTGAAGGTAAAATTCTTGGATTTATTGTATCTAATGATGGCATTCACATAGATCCTAATAGGATAAGAGAAATTTTTGAAATTTTTTTCCCTCACAACAAAAAATCCATGCAGTCCTTCCTAGGTCAGATAAATTTTGTTAAAAGATTTGTCCGTGACTTTTCACGAATTGTTTTACCCTTGTAATCCATGATCAAGAAAAAATTGTTTTTTTAATGGGGACATACTGAGCGAGAAGCTTTTGATCTTATCAAACAAACAATTATAAATTCTCCCTCTTTAACAACTCTGAACTTTTCTAATCATTTTATTTTATATACTTTTGCCTCCAAAACATCATATGCGGCTATTTTGACACAAATTAATGATGAGAAAATTGAAGCACCGATCTCTTTCTTCAGCTCCAATTTGCAAGGCACTGAATTGAATTACTCGGATGTTGAAAAGTAGGCTTTCTTTGTTTTCAAATCACTAAATCATTTCAAACTTTTCTTCTTAAAACACACACTAAAGTAATAGTTCCATTCTCATCTATGAGAAATTTACTAGTGCAAAGAGAATTAGGAGAGAAAAGGGAAAATTGGGTGACAACACTGCAAGAATATGACATTGAAATTAGACTAGCTAAAATCATCAAAGGTCAAGGCTTTTTTATAACGCTAGCAAGAGCTTCCAAAATATCAGCAGATGAAGATTCAAGTAATACTGTGCAAATATTTGAGGTAAATCTAAACGACTCTAAATCCCAATATGATGATTTAACCTTTTATTCAATAAATGGATTTGATCTTCCCGAACTTAGTTATAAAAGAAAAATGGATTTAATGCTAAAAGCTAATCAATATCAAATCATTGATAATGTGTTATTTTGAAAAAATTATGATTCCATTATACTAAGATGCCTCGAGAAATATGAAGCAAAAAAAGTTTTGGAGGAACTCTACGATGGCACAACTAGTGGACATATTGGAGGAGATACAACAGCGAACAAAATTCTTCATGTCGGTTATTATTGGCCAACATTGTTCAAAGACACTCATGAATATGTGAAAAAATGCAAGTTATGTCAAAGAGCTTCTAGAAGACAAAGAAAACTGACATTTCCCTTACAAATTGTCAACATTGAACAACCTTTGGAGTAATGGGGAATGCATTTCATAGGTGAGATCGTTCCTAACTCTTCAAAACAACATAGATAGATTCTTACTGCAACAGATTATTTTACCAAGTGGATGGAAGCAATTCCACTAAGAGTAGTCAATTATGATGTAATTACTGAATTCATTGATCAATTCATCATAACCAGATTTGGCTTACCAAATTCACTCATGTTCGACAACGCATCTTATTTTTTTGGAAACAGTATGACTGAAGTCGCACTAAAAAGAGTTTTTAAATTAAAGTATTCTACCAATTACTATCCCTAAGGAGCAGGTTAGCAAAGTCAACTAACAAAAATCTCATTAGAATCATTAAACGAGCTGTTGACCAAAGCTAAAAGAATTGGCACAAATCTTTGACATTTTCTCTTTGGGTAGATAGAATCATTGAGAAGGCCTCAATAGGCACTTCTCCATTTAATTTGGTTTATGGGAAAGAATCTATCATTCCATCAAATCTAGCTATTGCCTCTCTGGACTTAGTGCAATTCATTCAAGAAATTCCTTCTTCTTCATTACAATTAAGGCATGATCAAATTCTCAAATTATAAGAGAAAATAGAGAAAGCAAAGATTACACATGTTCATCACCAAGTTATTTAAAACTACTTTTGTTGAAAGTTCAGTTTCCACCAAGTCATTTCAAATCGAAGATCTTGTCTTGAAATAGGACAAAGCACATGAGGAAAAGGGTAAACACACCAAATTCCAAAGGCTGTGGCTCGATCCATTTCAATTTGTGGAGCAAGTAGGTCCATCGACCTTCATAGTACAAGATTTATCAGGAAGAAGAGATTCTCTTCCTGTTAATAGGTTTATCTAAAAACTTTATTTTCTTAGGAGATAACCTCTCCTAATTGTACATTATTGCATTTATCTTTTTTATTTTTTTTTATTTCTAGGAAAATAAATGTTGAATAATATTTACTTTTGGCCTCACAATAAATCTTTTTTAAATATTTTGATTTTTCGCTTTTAGAAGTAAGATTGTTAAGGAAACAATTATAACATTTGAAAATTAGCTTTGTTCCATGAATCTTTGGAATTTTCTTTTTCCACCAGAATTATTTATTCTTTGAGAAACCTCCAACCTTATAAAAAGAATTTTCTCTATTATCAATCAGGAAAGGTATCCTTAACAAAGTAAAAGACTATTTGTAGATAAGCATCTTCAACTCTATAATTGTCATATAGAACACACAAGGAGTTAATGGTTCCCCCCATCTAGTAATTTTTTCAATTTTTGGAGTGTAATTATAAAATATAAGAAAACATAAAAGATAAGAGGTCTCATAAAGAGCCTGCTTACCATGTTCATAGGGAAATAATAAGAATGGCATTACAAAGAATGCATACCAAAATAGGGTAATGGATTGAGATTATCTTAATCTTAAGACAAGGGGTCTCATCACGAGCCATCTTGTTTAGTTGAATTACAACCAGTGAATGACATTGTCATCATTTGGCCACCAAACCAAGATACTGACCTTTAAGTAATAAAATAAAAATAAATAATAAACTGTTTTAAAAAAAAGAAAAAGAAAATAAGGAAATAAGTATATGATTTTGAATTTATCGCTAAAAATTAGATTATTCTCTAGATGGGATACTATATCATTGTTGGTTAAAAGGTAACCCTATCGAGGTTATGGACACCTGCTTGTAGCAAAGGCTCTACCTGTAACAAATGAGTACATTAAAAAGTTGATCTACAAAAGCCCCCTATTTTATTTTTAAAACTAAGTAAATACTGATATAGACAAAGGAATTTTCATCTTTAAGGGGATATCAAATGAATATTAATTAGGTGAGTTGGTTTTTTATTATTCATAGAAATGTTACTGATATAAAATTTCATGCAATTTCTATTTCCTGAACTATTTTTATTCTAAAAGTTTTAGAAGTCTCAAAATTATCAGCGATAACTGGTTCTTCCAGTGAATCGCTAATTGTTGTGTTATACAATAACCCCCATTTGATAGAGTCCTTTAGATAACAAATTAGGACCCTTTTGAAAATAACTTGATTTAAAATTCATTAAAATCTAAACAAAAAATCCAAAACCCCACTACAAAGATTAAATCGCATTTTGCATTTCGCAAAAGTCTTGTGTGCAGTAGTTACTGTTACCAAT
Organism: Pinus taeda; assembly: GCA_000404065.3. Classification (NCBI taxonomy): domain Eukaryota; kingdom Viridiplantae; phylum Streptophyta; class Pinopsida; order Pinales; family Pinaceae; genus Pinus; species Pinus taeda. The sequence goes on from APFE031501134.1 coordinate 6,974, forward strand.
TGAAGTATCACCGATTTGCGATACACGCAGAATCTAAGAATATTCCTTTCTGGTCAAATCAGGTAACACTTTTCGCATCACAAAAAATCAATAAAACATGTTAAGAAACTTCCTTTACGTATTGAAATATCACGATGGGCTTGAAAAGTGAATTAATTGAAATATCAAAGTCTGTTCGCATCCATCGTATCATGATATCACAAATCACAAATCATAGAATCACAAAACTGGGGATCAAACATATCATGAAACATTGCGAATAAACGATTTGTGATTAAATACGAACCCACTAACACGTTATTAAAGTGATATTTCACTTATTAAGGTTAACATGTTTTAATGACCTAACCCAAAAAGATCATTAACATAATATCAGTGAATGCGAATCTTACACGGATATCATTTCATATTATGGATATTTATGATTTCGCAGCTCAAGAAATTCAATATCTTCTCACCATTACGGATGCATTTAGTTTTCAGTTTCATTAATTTGAATAAGGTTTTCGTATTTACATGTCGTTATACTCCTATTTCTCATTCTATGAAATATCACTTTCATCTTCTTTGTGGTGACAGGACTGTAACAGAGACTCGATTACTCGGCTGAATGATCAAGATGAATAAGGGAAAGGGAATGCAATCTACGGCTGAAGATGTACTAGAGTCATCTCCTTTGTTTTTTTATACAACTTGTATACCAGAGTGTGGTACCGGCTCTTGGGAAAATCTTTATGGCCTATTCAAGAGGGAAATACAGAAGGAAGCCATCATAGATGATATGAAATATTTAGTCGCTTCTTATCCTGAAGTTGCATGCTTTGTCTTACATAAGATAGCAGCTAGACCCAAATTATTACCCTATGTTGATATGGTCAAATGTATTATTAAAAATGTGAATATTGAGGAGAGAGAATTCGTGACCTCAAGGCAAGTAGTCATCGAATCATTTAAACCAGAGGATATCATAAGAATGTATCATTTACCTCCGCCGCATAAGGTTTATGATAAAGCATTTGTGGAGAAATTTGTTGCTGAAAATGAAGAACCTTCCGAAGTTATAAAACAATGGAGAGAAAATTTGAGCGAGCACAATATGGATAGAACTGTTATGTATTCAGTAGCCTCTCTCACTCCCCCTTATTTATACATTGCCACTAGTATGCTATGTAGGTTATTTGGGTACATAGATGCTACCAAGTTTTCAGTGGAATGGGTGCTTCTCATTGATTCCGCTTCTAATTCTATAGTCATCGGTTGGGCCACAATTTTGTCAAATAACTTAGCCCACCATATTATAGAATATAGAAGGAATCATTATGTTACTACAAGAACCATTCCTCCATTTTATATGTCTTCCTATTTCATGGATGTTGTATGTTTTGTTTTTCCTTTTCGAATTATGGGATGGAAGTGGACTCTTCAGGATCCCACACCAATCCATGTGTATCATAAAGTTCTTTGGAAATATTATTTCAATGAACATTTCTATGAGATTTGTCAAGGGGTGATGCTCCATATTTATCAGGCTATCTTTAACAAGAAAGCCCCAAGGTTATCAGAAGAAGCTAGGGCTGATATTCAACCTGTGGCGAGATGGTTTGGAGAAGAATTACTTACATATATTAGAGTTTTTGGAAGTACTCTCCTCCACATGTACTTCTGTGTCCCTCATAAATTGTTAGCTAGAGAGATTGCATATCAGATAGTTACCAAAGATGTAACCAAATCTCTCAAAGAGTCTAAAAAATCTATATACCCCACTTTCCCACTTCGGTGTGGTGTTTATTGCTTAAATGATTTCAAACATTCCTAAGCCGAAGTCAAACAAATTCACAACTTGAATCTTGTTGAGTTTAGAGAAAGGAAATACGACCCTATCAAGGTCGTGTATGATTTTACGATGGCTATTAAGGCCAAGGCATTTGTTCATGAGGATGAGCGTTTTGATGATCATTTTCTAGTAGCTGAACAATTTTCACAGGTTCAAAGTTTAGCTTCCCTCTGACTGAATCCAGATGAATTAGTAGAATTTCATAAATACAGACATCAAAGGTTCATGCATGTGCCTTTAAATCTTCTTAAAATAATCCCACAAGAATCTTAAGAAGAAAGGTTATCTAATAATGGCTCAGAAGCGAATGCAAATAAAGCATCCAATGATGCTAAATCACAAAAAGAGTTTGTTATAGAGAAAGACATAGAAGAACCTTCCAACAATAAAAGTACTGAGAAAGGACTATCAGGATCAAATGCAGAAAGAATGGCGGTAGTTTGAACAAATCATCAATGAATCACAGGGTGGTACGAGTCAAGCACAAACTTTTCTCGAAACACCAAAACATCCCAAGAAATCTTCAGAAAAATCTCTTGCTACTTCAGAGGATATCAAAGTAATTCCTGCTTTTTCTTCTTCAAATATTGTTTTGAAAGAGGAGGAAATTCCTCCTTTGGATATCTTTTATAGTCCTAAACATCGAGCAATAATGAAGAGGCAATGGAAAAAGAGAAAAATTGACCATGCTTCTATTAGCCTGCCAGGCAACGAACTAATGGATGTTGTTTGGAAGGATACACCTATAGATCCATCTGATAATTTGACCAAATTATCTCAATTTGTAGGAGCTTATGCTTCTGCAAAAATTGAAAAAGCGGAAGAAGTAAGAAATTTGATCAAAGAAAAAGAGGAAAGAATAAAGCAGCTGAAAGATCAACTCACACAAGAAAAGGATAATACACAGGAATAGATTAAGTCACATCTTGAACAAATGAAATAGAGTTTTGGCAGCCTAAGACTCCAGAGCCAAGTAGAATTAAATGCTAAAGATGCTAAAATCGCGCAACTGCGATTTATTGCAGATAAGATAAAGGATTGCCCAAACGTGGATGAATTCATCAAAGAAGCCTTAGAAATCAATTCTTTGCTATCAAAGCAACAATCAATCTTATGTAAGCAATTAATAGAGATTAGTCCATTGTGCCAAGAAGTTGATATATTAGTGGGTCGATTCAATGATGCTAAAATCAATTTTGAATAAATAGATGAGAAACTCTCAAATTTGATCACATGGTAGGATAATTCAAAAGGAAGGATAGCAGAATTTCCAAAAGTCAAAGAATCTCATAAGGACATTCTCTTCACTGACTAGAAATCCAAATATAGCAGGCTGAAAGGGCAGTTTCAAGTGCAAGTGAAGCATCAAACAATATAAGTGAAACTATTAATGATCTTTGGTATGCAAGTTTCATTCAAGGATGTTCGCCAAGAAATTTTCCCGAGATTGATGATTTGCAGTTAATTTGGCATGAAAGTCTTGCAGCAAAAGAACAATGAATCAGACAGATGTTGAATTTTAATTGGGATGCTTATTTGTCATATTTGGTAAAACCACATAGTCAATTGATGGCCCTACGATGCTTAACCAATTCAATCATCCATATGACGCCATCGCTATCAGATACAATTTATGTGGGACAGGTAAAGATAAGCATTAAGAAACCTTCAGAAGTTCAAGCTATGATGGATATCTATGAGAAGTGGAAATAAATGAGGAGCCAACACCAATCATGATCAATTTTTTTAAGTTTTAAATCAATTTTAGTTTTGCATTTTTGGCACTGATTCTAAGGAGAGCCATTTCACTCCTCAGGATTTAGTGCTTAGCTATTTTTGTAATATTTTTGGATATTTAAACCCCTTTCCTGTATTTAGAAAGGGGTCTGACAATTTTATTTGAAACTCTTTTAAAACATGAACTTTTGTACTTTTTAAAGCTTTTCTTTAATTTTTGAAGATCTACTCCATGAAAGTTTATCTGAGAAAGTTTGTTAAGAAGTGCACTTTTGTTTTTCTATGATCAATCTTGGAGAAAACACATGGATTGCAGCCTTATTGTCTATGGATCAATTATCTTGCATCAGGTACTTTTATCATTGTGTAGTGATTGTTTTATGAATGATTAAGTTGTTTCCTTTTATGTTTATTGTTTGTCAATTATATTTTAATACAACCTATTATTCCTTCACTTTTGAATTATAGCTGAGCTGCAATCTTTTTAAATTTTGATAAAAAAAAATTTGTTAGATATTTGCGATATGTTTTACAATCAACCATTTCGATTAACTATTTAATCGAAATAGTTTTTTTTTTTTTTTTTAAGTTTTATACTTCTTGTATGAATAATATTCATTATCATTCAAGATAGTCATTTATCTAGATTGCACAAATATTGACTAAAACCTAGGTAAATATTAAATATAGTTAGTTTGATTTTTTCTGTTGAAACCACGCTCATCTACCAAATCAATTTTGATAATTAAACACAGACCCCATCCTACCATATTTTTCAAAGATTGGGAAACTGGTCCCATAAATCTAGTCGAGCCACCAACCCAAACGGATAAGGGACAATATTCAAGTCCTCGACCGGGTGGTTATCCCCCATGTTGTCGCAATGAATTTTGAGGCTTCAACAAGCCCTTAGATTTAAATGTCTTTTTTTTGTGTATTTTAAGCAAGGATGATCCTCTACATTGAGTCTAACCTAAATATATCTTTGATGTTGATCACATGGATTCATTGCATGTAAACATCCATCAAAATATTCTTTTGAAATTCTTAATTGCATAAGATTATCCCAATTTAATGTGTCCATGTTAGGAGCATTTTTTAACCATAGAAATCCATGCACATGCATAGATCCATGATTTTGTCACTCATAGTGACACCATTAATCTGTAGATTTACAAAAACATTTGAAAATTTCATCTCAAAACATTGTATGTCTTAAGTGCATATAATGTGCTATAATATGAGGATTATCAATTACATTTTTACGTCTCCATTTCCTAGCTTCCACCGGATCTACAAGACATGTGCCCAACATTTATTTATGCAAATATGGCCAGTGCAGACATGTTTCACTTAATGTAAAGAATATTGTAGGACTCCCAATATGTTGAATCAAGTCAAATAAATCATCACGACACTTATTCAAATATGCATGTGTGCCTCTTAATACAATTCAAAATTACATTAATCTTTCTCCAAGTCATGATTCTAGCAAATTTTGCAAATTTTATCTTAACTATTCCACTTTTGTTCATAAATTTTTCATATTATTCTTTACAAAAATTGCATATGAAGATTGCGCACGATGTCGCATGATAATACTTAGTAAAAATGATATAAATTATGAGTGTTTTCCAAACTTGTTGCCATGATATCGAAGAAGATGTTATGCATACTCATGTAGATGGACATTTCACTTTCATGCTTGCAACCAATTCCCTTCACCATTTGGGAACAATGTTGGAAATTCCATATCAAATAATCCCACAAGTTTTATACTCATTGATTAGAGATGAGTCAATGCCAGGCCAACTAAGCACTTACTCTCGATTCTAGTTATTTTCCTCTACATTAGGGTTATTTTCACAATCTCGAATAATATCAATCTTTCGTCTTTGATTTAAATATTTTGTTGCAAAAGAAGTTGTTTGTAAGACATGTAATGTATCATCTATCTATGGAACCCCTTTCAAAATTGAAAATTCAATGTCATTGTCTATCTCTAAAAATGTAACACATTTAATCAAATGTGATACATTTGTTGCAATTTCAGGTAATTCTTTAAGTGCATTCTCATCAACTTGAACTCCATGATAATATGGATCATTCTTAATGTTACAATTTAATTCACACAATACTTTATCTTTTCTCACAACAGTTATCAAATCCAAGTCTTGAATATGTCGAGGTAATCTCATGTCAAGATTTCCAACCTCTTGTAGAAAACTAATGGTGTATCCTTTATTTTTGTATTTTCCACCTATTGAACACATAACTTGAAAAATTGGACTTGCATGTGCTATCAAGATCTCTTGAACTTATTTGAGATCTTGAAGCAATTTATATTGTTCTTCAGGATTCATATGATTATCAGATGGAAATTTGTGATGAGTTTATTCTCTTTCACATCTCATACATATTGGAATTGTATTTGTTTTAAATATATGAATTCTAGCATATGAATCCTTCCATACATAACACATTTGAATTTGAGCTAATCGATCAATTCTATCATGAATTTTTTGATGTGCGATATCCATATCATTGAGAATTTATGGCTAAACTTGGATATAAATATTTGTTAAACACTTTTTTTTTCGTAGTTTTGTATTCTACATCCTTTAAACAACTTTTATGTAGGAATTTCTACTACATAATTTAAAGATAGTTTTTCTATATGATTTTATTCTAAATTTTCTTTTATTCTTTTCTCTTCACACTCTTTATATATCACTTGTTGCGTCTTGATATTATCTTCGATGTACTCTTTGTCATTTGATTTGTTCTTTCATCTCATCTTGTTGTTGTATTGTTGTCATTTGTTGTGCTCTTCTTTCTTGATATGCTCTTTGATATTCTTCAATGTGCTATTTGTTGATCAATTTGTTCTTTCATCTGTTCTTGCTATTGGGTTATTATCATTTGTTGCACTTTTATTTCTCTATATGCTCTTTGGTATTATCTTCGATGTTCTTTTTGTCTTTCAATTTGTTCTTTCATCTCTTCTTATTGTTTTTATGTTGTCATTTGTTGTGTTTTTTTCTCTATATGCTATTTTAGTTTCTCCTTGATGTGCTCTTTGTTGCTCAATTTGTTCTTTCATCTCTTCTTCTTGTTATTTTGTTATCATTTGTTGCTCTTTTCTTTGTGAGTATTCTCTTTGGTATTCTCTTTGCTATGCTCTTTGTTGTTCATTTTGTTCTTTCATCTTTTATTGATGTTGTTCCCTTGTAATTTGTTGTGACTATTTTTGTTGATATTCCTTAGTTGTCATTTTCTCTCTATTTCTTTGTGGACTGTATATTTGTTGTTCATTACTATTCATTTTATGTTCTTCACACACCCCAACTTCCACATCAACCATATTGTTATTATTGTGACACATAACCAGAAAGTAATATCTACATTGAAATGAATGTGTATAATGAAACATTCAAATATTAACTATTATTACTAAGAATTTTTTCATAATCCCTCTCCACTCAAAGACCTTTAATTAATATTTAGGTGTTTTATAATCATTTTAACAAATATATATCCTTCAAAATAGGATAATAATCTCACTTTATTTGGAAATAATATGGTGGTCTCAATTTTCGGAAAAATAATGGTAGAAAAAATTTTGGTTGAATATGGATGTTAGTTTGAGCTGAGATGATTCAATTTTCTATCTTGTATAATGGGTGTAGATTTATTTTAACCATATATATAAGGCCTATTAAAATAATACAGGAATTCCAATCACTTATCACAAATGCAGATGGTTAACTGTAATCACCATTCTTTGGAAAAACTTTAAAATATAATTTTAAAAAATATAAAAATAAAGAGAAAATAAAAACATAAACTATCATGTTCTCTCCAAAATTTCACTGATCAAAAAAGGTTTTATTGATGGACTATGTTATTTCTGAGATGAGAAACAATGAAGCGTATTTTATAGGAATGCTCCTTTGCAAGATCTTGTTCGACTTTGGTTCAATCTCAATTCAATGGAATTTTCTAAGGCTATTTATATTGGTTGGTGTTATTGTTTTCATTTACAACTTGATGAGACAAAAAAAATATTATTAATTAAAATGTCAAACTATTAAAAATAAATTCTTATTAAAATATATATTTTTTATTTTTTTATAGTAATTATTACATATACAATTTTTTGTTGATCTAACCATGGGGATTTGAACTTTTAATATCATACTTTACATATTACTTCATAACAAGGGACTCACCAATTGAGCTACACCCTATGCATTATTTTATGTATATATATATTTCATGTAACACATAAAAATAAACATGACATTGCAAAATTATACATTAACCATTTGCCATATCCCCCTCACAATTGTTTGAAAAGACTACGTAGCCATATGAGATAAACGACCTTTTGAGATTTCATAATATGTTTACCTTTTGAGATTTCATAACATGTTTATAAAATTACAGCCTTGGTGAATGACGGTAAGAGGTTGAAGAATGATGTTAGTTGTATTTCAGACAATTGAATTTTCTATCTTATATAATTGGTGTAGATTTATTTTAGCCAAATATAAAAAGTCTGTTAAAATAATAAAGACATTCCAATCACTTATCACAAATAATCATCATCACCAATTTTTGAAAAAACTTTAAAATATAATTTAAAAACATATATATAAAAATAGAGAGAATAAAAACATACTTGGATTGCAAACAATGAAATATATTTTATGGGAATGTTATTTTTTTAAATATAATTTAAAAAACAAAATAAAAATAAAGAGAATAAAAATATCCTAGGATTACAAACAATGAAATATATTTTATGGGAATGTTCATTTGTAAGATCTTGTTCAACTTTGGTTGAATCTAAATTCAATACATTTTCTAAGGCTATTTACATTCGCTGGTAGTATTTTTGTCATGTATAACTTGATAAGACAAAAAAAACATTATTAATTAAAAATGTCAAATTATTAAAAATAAACTTTTATTAAAATATACACTTTTTAATTTTTTACTCTTTAAATATTATATATACAATATTTAAAAAACAAAAACAAAATATATGTATTTCATGTACTAAATGAAAATAAATATAATACTACAAAATTATACACCAATCATTTGCCATATTCCCATGAAAATAGTTTGAAAACACTACACAACCATATTTTTTGATTTTCTAAATTATTTATAAAATTATGATTTTGATGATAAACAATGTTAAAAGAGTGATCTTTTTCATCTACATTCTTCTAAATATGACTTCTCCCATAATTCCAAAAAGGAAAAGTACTCAAAATTTTAGTATTAATATCTTCTTTGCTTTTTAATATTAAAAAATATTTATTTTATTCTAAATTTTTTAAAATTGAAATCAAATAAATAGATTATTTCATAAAAAATCAAACATTGACAGAAAAGTGTCTTAAAAAGTTAAAAAAGGCAAGCAAGATTGAAAGTGTCAGTTTTTTTTCCCTTAAAATGTTATGACTATTTGGTTATGTTATCCATTGCCCCAAATATAAAAATAAAGAGAAAATAACTTTCTTTTCTATTTTAAATTAAATTATAGACCAAGGAAAATGCATGGATCTATCACTTACAAGGCAAAGATGAAGTAACCTATATTTCCTTGCACAAATATAAAACAAATAACTTGACCAAGTAAGCAAAAATTAGAGAACTAATAGTTTGATCAAGGAAAATGAAAATTGACCGACATACACAAATCCCTATTTGTTGGACTAGGTAACATCCCTAACAACACAAAGATGCATTACCCCCTAAAAGGAAAGCCAAG
>APFE031501139.1:0-31425 GCA_000404065.3 Pinus taeda
CCTAACATAGGGTCCAAAACCAAAATTTTCTGGGGCACTGCCCCGGACCCCATAAAGTGGGGTTACGGGTACCCCTCAAACCCCCTGTTAACTATGTGGAAAGAATATAACACGACCCAACAAAATGCAGTCAGGAGGGTAGGTGAAGGAATAGCCGACGGGGATCTAATGGCCTTCTAGCATGACATCGACATGATGCACTTGGAAGCTCCTTCATCAATAATGATACGAAAAATGTTAATTTTTCGCTATGTAGACTTTAGTTGAAAATCCATGTGATGAGGGAGTCGCTTTTTGATATTAAGCATGTCGAAAGTGAGCACTAAAGATTTGAAAGCAAAGCACTTCTTCGAGCTAGACATGACTGGAGAACCTATAAAGTGGACATAGTGCATGGACTCTGAGCCAGATCCTCAACAATAGAGTAATTCTGGGCCGCCCTAGCATTAGGATTGATATTCGCATGTTTAGTGGAACATTTCAGTATCCATGGTATAGTTTCAATAGGGGGTCACTCAATATGAAGGTCAGTATTTATGAGAGCAATTTTGTCCTCGTATGTTTCAGTTTCACTGTAATCATGCGACCAAGTGGCCACATGAACATTAGAACCCATCATGAAAACATTTGATGATTTCTCCCCTTCCTGGTTTCCCCCTGTAGAGGTACCAGGATTTGAACTCGTGCCAGCAAGCATTTTCTGCCCTTGGGGAAAAGGGTTAGTTAACACAGCTTGAGAGTTAGAAGTCCCTTGCTACCTTAACAAGCACTGAGCGTCTTGAATCTTTGGGTAGAGATGAGTTAAATGGTCTCCAATGCATAACTTGCATGGAAACCTGACTTTCTTTTTAGACTCATTTCAACCACCACCAGCATTATTTCCAGGTTTATTTGCGTTAGTCTTCCCATCTTGACTCTTTTTCTTACCTTGTCCTTTCTTTTTCCCATTGGAATTTTTATTTCCTTTGGGGTTGGAAGATTGGATGACATTAACAGAAGAGGGTTAAGAAGACGAAGGGTTAGATGATGTGACCTGATTGTTAGCAGCAATTTGTAAAGACAACTGCTGCAATTGGCTCAATAGGTTCACTGCATTTGTGTCTACGGATCCAACGATACCATCTACATGGGGACCTGGATTTGACTTGGCTATATCAACCTTAGTCCTAGGAGCATCTGACAAGATTTTTTATAGAATCCCAGACTAAGAATAAATCAATTCTAACTGTTGGGCTCTAAAAATAGCTCGATCCTCAGAATAGAGTCCGAACATAGAGACATCCTTAGAGATTTCAGGTTGTAAGGATTTCAAAAACCATTCGAGATGGTATTCTGGAGGAATTTTAGCTTTAATGAGTCTCCTTCTCCATCTCCATTCCTGAATATGTTCAGAAATGTGAGTTGTCGTATCCTGATGAAAATTGGCCAGAAGTTCAGTTTCGGCATCATAACGGATGGGAAACTAGAAATGATTTAGGAAAATATTAGCCATGTCGGCAAAAGATGTAAAGCTACCCTCTCACAACTCTATATACCACTTGACTGCATTACCAGTTAAGGTGCGTTGTAAAAGTCTCAACCTAATCGAGTCATTGATAAGGGAGTTTGATGAGAACCACAAATGGAATGTCGTTACATGGTCGCTAGGGTCTTCACCACCCTTCCCCTCGAACTTTGGAATGTTCGAAGGGAGTTTGGTTGGGACGGGAGGTCAGGCCGGATTGTAATTGATCGGATTGTTCATTAATTTCGTGAGATCTAGCAAATTCAAAGTTGCCAGAAAAGGAAGCCTAGGAGGACCCTGGGGATTCCACCCAGACAGGGCAGGGTTCCCAAAGTTCTGAAAAGATTGGTCTAGATTTTGAAAGGCACTAGGCTGCTTGAAGTAATCAGCAGAACTAGCTGAACCAAAAGGCAAACCTTGTGATCTAACAAAACTCAGAGTTTGACCAACTCCGGCCGAAAAACCTCCATAACTAGCGAAGCTCCCTCCTAAAGGATTATATGGAGTTGATAATACCTGATAAGGACTCCAAGTAGAAGCTAAGGGAGGAATACTTCGAAATGAAATAACTGTGGAGTACGACCTATTCCCTTGTTGGCCGAAAAACGGATTCCTAGTTCCTATGCTACTAACTGTAGGGTTAGTCCAACGTTGAAAGGGATTGCTGCCTTGTCCTGTAGAAGAAAAAGGCATAGATCCTATCATTGGGTTGGAACGTGGTATATGACCACCTCCAAAAGGAAAACCCTGAAATGAAGCCAAACCACCCATCATGGATGTGGAGGCACTAAATGGAACAGACAAAATAACCTATGAATGGGTGCCAAATGGGAAGAATCTAGAACTAAATGCATTGGCTTGGGAATTTCCACTCGTAGAAGGAATGGAGGTAGAACCAACTAAGGATGTGCTAGCAAAAGACCCAAATAAAGATGCAGAGGGGATGGAAATAGTTCCTCCCCCTTGTACTGATGTTGGAGTCTGCATGGTTGTAGCACCTGTGGTAGAAGCCATGCTTCCAGTGGTGGTCATCGAAGATAAGTGCATAATGTGACTTGGACTTGACGGTCTATGCGTCAGAGTCCCAACATATTGTAATATGTCTGGATGGTTAGAAGGTAGAGGAGAATTCAAAGTTGCTAATGACTCTGGGATTTCTTCTACCTCTATGTTATCTTCCGATTGAAACAGAACTCGAGAAAGAACTGGAGTGTTCCTCTCTAGTTCTGCGGAAGTACCAGGCCTACCCTGAACACTAATGCTCGAGGGGAGGATCATCCCCGATGTGTCAGCCGCGATGGGATGAAATCCACTGGCAGTATTACCTCTGCGCCTTTTAGGAGAAGGCTCTAAACTTGGTGGTGAAATACCACGAAGTCTTCGAGACAGTCTAGGTGATTGGTCAGCCACTTTGAATTTTTTATTAAGATCTAATTAAAGGCTCATGAAAAAAAATGAAAGCTAGGCCAACTAAGAGCACAGAGCACACACTAAAAAGTCCCTAAAAGATGTCAGCTAGTCAAACAACTTTTGAGTAGTTCCGCTCCAGGTGATGAGGACTGGACACCAAAATAAAAGAAAGTGAAGTAAGTGGCCTTTCGAAGATATTCTAGGATAATGATGGCCTAGTCCTACCAGTGAAGGTAACAGAGGAAGTTACGCTGACCTCCTAACAACAGCCTATGTCGGTGCAAACCCCCAAGCTTCGCAAGGGTGCCCTCCAGTAGTACCATTGAGAGTGATACAACGTCGACCTCAGGTGCCACGAGATTCCCCTCCACAGCCACCTATGTAGATCCCTAGGAGAAGCAACTAATGTTACCAACTCATGTCAGAAGCCAGGCAGAACAATCTTGAGGAAATATCTGACAAGTAGGAGAGGGGGTATCTCTCTTCCTTATCTTCAAAAACCCTCATGCTTAACTCCTAGATCTGGAGCTTTCCTGGTCTTCCTAACGCTATTAGATTTGCACTCACTATTCAGAGTCCTATGTTTGACAGTTTAAATGGCCTTGGAGAGTTTTCTCTCCACACGCCTAATCCAAGGCCCTAAAATATCCTAAAACTTGTTGGTGTGTCTAAATTGGCAATTATAAAAAAGTTCTAGTGTATTTTAATTAGCGCTTGTTTTTAAATGGGTTATTCTTAAGTCAAGGGATAAGCAAAAATGAAATTGTGGTGTTTTTGACGCAAAAGAAATTAATAAAAACCAAACTATATGCAAATGCACTCGTTTTGTTCTTCGATGAAAGAAATTTCTACTAGGTTTTGTGGAACTGCTAAGAAAGCAATAAATTTTTCTCTTCTTTTCTTTTACTCAAGCTTCACACTCAAAAAAATTAACAAAACCATGAATGTCCTAAAAGATGCACAAATTTATCCTAATGCAATGAGTACATGCTGATGCAAAACTTAAGACTACTCTAAATCAAAGAAATGAAAGTAACTTGTTTATCATTTCTATCTAACCACTTCAGATGTTTAGATAGAATATAAGTTGCTAATGCTCATTTTCGTCCAAACACTAAAAGCAAATTTCAAGACAAACAAAAATGCACTTTCATTTGCAAAAAGGAAATTAAATCAAAACAAGGCCAAAGGAAGCAAAAACCAAGTTTTCAAGAAGTTTTCTTCAAAAGAAAAAAGAAAAAACAACCTTTTAAAAGTGCTCTAAATAAGACTGAAACTTTATGATCGAAGAATAGGCAACAAAACACTTTGCAAGTTAACAACACAAAATGGGTGAAAACTCAACAAAAAGTGTGTTTCAAGATGCTCTTAACAATAAAAAAGTAGCAAAAAGAGCTTGGTGACAATGATCGAAAGATCAAGAAAGACAATTCTCAAAATCATCACACAACAACTTTAAAAAAGAAAGAAAAGTAAATGGTCAAAAAGATGTAGTTTTGACACGCAAACAAAAAGATCACCAAAACAAGGTTTGCCACAAAGATTGAGACCATTATTTTTGCCTTGGAAGGCCAGAAAAACTAAGATTCCTAGAAAGAAATCTTGTGTGCTTAAACAAAAATGATGATGCTTGCAACAAAACAAAACAAGACCAACACTTTCCACAACCGGAGAGAGTTTGAAATCATGAACTTGTTGTAAAAATAAACACTGACATAGAAAAGTAATTGTTTAGCAAAGACTTAGACCAGTAGACAGATCTCCAGAAACAAAAATATTTGAAAAATCTTGAAAATTTTAGGGTATACGTGACTGTGTCAATACACAGTTGCGTGTATACGCTATTTAGTCCACAGAAACCTGCGTATACGCGGGTTGATATGGTGAAACTTGCGTACATACACGACTATAACCTGACCAAGATGCGTCTATAAAAGATCACAAGAAAAAATAAAAAAAAGGGTTTGAAGAAATTGATCAAACTTACAGTTCAAGTTCCTACAAGAACAAACTACTCAGTCATAGCAATTAAATAAACAGTTGAGCCTTGATTGGCTTGAATAAACCCAAACTAGGAACAATAATACTATTGTCCCCAACGGAGTCACCAATTCTGTTTAGGGACAAAAGGTGCCCTAGGGTCTTGGTTCAATACCCTAGTAGAGCAGGGGTTATCTACAGAGAAAAAAAAAACATTCCATACAACCATGATACTAATATAAACAAACTACGGGAAGAGAGGTGCACCTGGGGGTCCTTCATTTGGGTAGATCCAGCTAGGGTCCAAACCCTCTTGGAGTTCCTTTGAATCCTTCAACCTACAAGGCAATCAATTCAAGGAAGCATAGCAGTACATGGACCAAGCATCATAAGAAAATCAACTTCATAGCATATTGAAAGGTAGTTAGTTATACAATTGAAACAACCATTCATATGTAAATCATAACATTGATCTCATAAGCATGAAGAAGATTAATATCAGGAACAAGACAAGTGTTTCTTTTATTATAGATAACTAAAATACAGTAAGGAATGATTTCACCTGAGTCTTCCTTTCGCAGTCTCCAAGCGGAATTGTCATTTGGATTCGTCCAATATCAAGCCTTCAACAAACTCCTTTCATGGCTCACTCAAGGATAACTCAACCAATGGAGAGACATCATAACTCAAGGAAACAAGGGTTTCCTGTAATGGGGGAAGTGCTCGAAGCACAAGGATCTTCAGACCTGATCAGGGATAATCTCAACAGAGTGATTTTTCTCTCTATTCTCTCCTCTCTTAGGCCTTCCCATTGAAGCCTTTTTATACTTCTCCCAAAGTAGTTTTTTAGTTGGGAATTCATTGGGAACAGTTGGACCACGGGCACTAATAGGTAATCAACAGGTAAAACCCGTGATCTCCGCTCGAAATTAAGGAGATTTATTTTTTTTAAGTGTTTTAAGACATATACGCGGGTTCGGTATACACAGACCCACATACACGTGTTTAGCTTAGGGCAATGTCGCGTATAGGGAGTAAAACGCTATTTTTTAAGTATTTGGAATAGGTCTAGAAGGAGGGGTTTCCCTAGGCCATGAGTGCAGCATCACAAACATCAAAAGTGAGATTTGGAGCTATAAGACTTTTTCCATTTTGGCCTTTATAGGATCTGGTAGCCCACTCAAGATTTCTTTTACCACTCTTACATCATGCTCCTTGGATTCTACCTCCATCATGCTTTTAGTAATCACTAATTCCTAGACCTCAATACATTTATCCATTAAGAAATTCCTCATTCTCATCTTCCATATATGAAAGTTTCCATTTAACAATGGAACTTTCCCAATTTGATTGTCTTCATTTTTCATGGTTGAGGAAGAGACATCTTTAGAAGGATTGGAGCATTTCTTATTTGGGTTTGTCATTTGTGTTCTAAGGATCTACCTTCAAGATGTTAGGCTTTGAGTGGAGGTACTAGCTCTGATACCAATTGTTGGAAATACTAAGAGGGGGATGAATCAATATTTATTTTCAATTGCTAAGTTTTACCAATTAGATCTCTTATAATTAGAACAAAAAATGAACAATGATATAATAAATAATTTTATTAATAATATATATTGAGTACACCAATAGTGTAGGGCTCCAACCCTAGATGAAGACACCCATCTTCAATTTTCAGGCTCCAACCTATATTATGCAAAGCGCCAACTTCAACTTCCCAAGGCTCCAACCTTGTCAATTTGAGGCACCAACCTCTAGGGCTTCAACCCTATCTTTGGTACAATCTCCAACCTAGTCTCTTGAGGACTCCTATTCTCTAGGGCTCCAACCCCAGGCACCAGCCTTGTTTCTATGAGGCTCCAACCTCTAGGTCTCCAATGCTTAGCTTTAATTCATTAGAATAAGTTTGATGATTGTTCATGGCTCCCAATATCTTCTTCAATGAGCCTTTTTTATCGTCAACAATGCCTCCCCCAAATCAACTCATCAATGAAAAACTTGTCTTCTTAGAAGGTGTCACCACTTCTCTTCATATTACCCAAAATAAAGATCTCCAAAGTTATTTCATTAGGGCTTCAATACAGCATCATGTCTCTAATAGTGTCTTCAAAACAACTTCAAGATATATTATAAGTGTCTTCAAAAGAATTCTCCAAGAGTACTTCAAAAGGTGCTGCAAATGCCTGCTCGTTCAATCAAGGTTCCAAGGTTCTTCACTGCTCAAATATCCATACACTTCCAATGTTCTTCACTGGTCACTATTCAACAATGTTCACAATTCATCAAAGGTTTGCAATTCGAGTTACTTAACTTCTTCTCCAAAATTAAATCAACACTTCCTCAACAAGTCCGAGATGAGGTGCTCCAAGCTTGTAAACAATGATTTGAGCTAGTGACTATACACAAGTGTTAACACATAATTGAACACTGGCATGAGGAACTCAGGCTCCACAAGTTCTTGTAGCTCCAAGCTACCCACAAAATATTGTCCACACATTTTTAATATGGTCCAAACTCCTACAAAATATTGTCCACACACTTGTCACAAGTTTGAGATGCAATGGTGACTATAGCTCTGGATCACAAGTTTGATGCCTTGTAAATATTGATAAGGCTGTAACTCCGAGCTTCTAATCTATCATGGGTTCAAGGCATAAAACATCACTATTGATGAACACCTCGCTGCTTCAATGGATGTCGGCCTTCTGATCTCGTTGTCTCTTCTCAGTACTATAGTAATCATTTTCTTTGTGAAATGTCTCAGTTATTAATGGAATCCTTCGGATACTGCTCATTTACAAATTCTCGACTAGTATTAGAATACTTCATATATTGTCCCTTCTCAATGGATGAATGCCTTTCTAAGTTCCAATCCAAGAGGTCCGAGATTTCTTTAGATACATCTTCAAGGTTTACAAAGCCTTGATATATATCAAGCATACTATTCTTTGTTGTTGGTTGAAATGTTTCACTGGTCCGAGAGGTTTTGTTTCATCACTTTTAATCCAATGAAAATTTGCTTCCTCTTCTCGGCCTTAAGCTTCCTTTCCTCACAGCTGAAAATTCATGAGTTGTGAACTGTGTATTTATCTCTATGATGGAGGACTGAGATAGATGATGGTGAAATGAAGGCCTGAGTTCACATATATATGGATTTCACCTTGAAGTGAAGAGACGTGACCTATGGAGGAAGTCAATTTGAGAGACAGTCTATAGGTCAACTAGACGTCAAAAAATATTTTTCTTTGTATGGGTAGCAGAGGTTTGGGTATCAAAATCTTTAACATGACACTATGAGAAAAAATTTCGATATAAGAAATTTCCGATGCAACAAACATGATATTATATTAAAATGTTATGATAAAGCCAATCGGGGCCGCAACCATATCGGTAATGGAATATTAGATCTTGTTGGGGGTGCCATTTCAAAAGTTCCAATAAAGTGGGAGATTCTATTAAATAATTAAATCGTTATTAAATTAAGTCAGGTCCACATATTAGAAGTCAGAGCTTAGGCCTTATTGGAGATCGGAGATCAGAGTTGGGTCGCATATAAGAAGTCAGAGCTTAGGGTTTATCAGAGATCGAAGATGAGAGTCGGGTCACATATATGATATCGCATATTAGAGATCAGAGTTTTTAATGGTGACACACAATAATTTATTATGCTATTTATTTATTTATTTTTCGATAGATATTTCACCGATTTAGTTTTATTATATGTGTTGTGATATATTCTCATTTGTGAAATTTGGTTAAAAGGTGTCCAAATTTTATTACTCCAATAATGGATTATTATTCAAAGGCCCCAAAAGTGATCTAATACCATATTGGCTAAGATATTTGGATGTGACAAACTAATAAGAAAGTTAGGAAGCCTTACTCACACTAGGGTTGCTAGAGTTGTCATGGATAGAGGATTAAAATCATGAAACCATGGCTTAAAAGAGAGACTAGAATGACCCCGAAACCAGGGTCCATGATTAAAAAACATTATTTTGGTCCTCTAAATTTTTAAAGAACATGTTATAACAGTTTTAGATTCGAGATTGAAGCTTAAGGAACTTGAAATAGTTGTTTAAACTTTTTATTTAAAAAGTTTTGAAAGCACTAACAATTAATTTGTTAGTGTTGGTTTAAAAAACAATAAAGGGAATCATTGAAAACTAAAATGACAACGATATGGTCCATATGCTACAACGAAGGGACTACCAAATTAATGATCAATACATCCTATTATTTAGTGATAGTTAGCACTGAAAAATCAAACATTAGCGACATAATTCGATGATTGGTGCGGGGTACTGGGCTGACAATTGATATGATCATATCCTAAGAAACAATTTCTATTCATCATGAATTTGTTACAAGTGATCATTAAGGCATAGGGAGGATATTTCATTATCATTCCAACCAACAAATCAGGTTCTTCACAACATAGGAGGTTCATGCATTTCATTTTCTTTCCAAAGATCAACACCACCATTTTAGCATTATCCGAAAATTTTGTGGCCTATTGCTAGAAATCATGGGGAAAGGTGGTCATTAGTATAGAGGAGAGATGAAAGGTGTTGAAATCCTTGAAGCCATCCCAGAACTCCAGGAACAATTTCGATGAGTAGATTGGGAATATTTTTATTTCAAATGTGATGGTTATCATAATGGGGTGGCTCAAGCTTTTGTAGAGGGTTTCAATGGGAAAAGTGCTAGAATTGGTGACATTTCCTTCTCAGTCACAAAAGGTACAATTTCAGAGGTAAAGGGCTCCGGGTTGATGGAGATTGATGGCTTAAGAATCGAACACTGGCAAGTATCGCCATTCCATTTTTTCTCAAAGACGAGCACAAATATGAACCTTGGAATTTAGGTGTGCAAAGGTCTTGGCTTAAAAAAGAGTGGCACAAGACTTTGAATGCTATTTAGATATATTTCACCACAAAATGGGTATGTACCAATTTATGTTTCTCACACACATTTCTCGGCAAGTGCGTAGAATATGTTGTATTATTTGTTGATGACTTTGATAAAGATGTCTACTAAGGTTCAAGCTAGGCCAAAGTCACTTTCCCACTATGCTTTTCATAAAGACATAATTAAAGTGCTAGTTGTTGATCATTTGAAGAAGATAAATAGAACATGGGGACATTTTTATTTATTTTTTATTCTGGGGAGTCTTCATTGAGACAATAAACCCTATTGATAAATCTAGTGCATAACGATTCAATGATTTTTATTCTATTAGTAAGTTATTGTGAGAGATTTTTATTTCTTAGATTAGGATCTTCTTTTACTTAGATTACTAGTGTTCTTCTTCATCAAACAATTACCAATGCATAAACCATAAAGAGACAAGAGACATATAATGTAGGCTATGAGCCAGGGCCCAAACCTCTCGCACTTGAGAGGAAAATCCGAATAAATATTTCGTCTTCTTATAGAGACCTCAATTGATGAATACCAAGACCAAGACCATTAACCTATTTTCCACTCCGAAACCAAGTCACAAACCTTCCTTGATGGGATCCTTCTTGCTTGAGTCAACAATAGTCAAGCCTTTGCTTCTCCCTTCTTCTCGACTACCCTTTAGAATTCAATTTCCTCTTCTCTTCTTCAGACCTCTACCTTACTTTTACCTCCTTGGGAACCTTAGATGCAACACATGTGAGATAAATATGATTATCCAACCCCTTAATCTCCTTTATTTGGCCTAAATGGTCTTTTCTTCCAATTAAACTTCTTGAGTTCAACTTCTATCACAACAAAAAATACTTCGACCTTTTCTGCAGTAATTACAGTCCTCTCCTTAACACGTGCGAGAGAATATTTTCCCTAAAACAGTCCGAAAACAGATTTGATGACCTCACTGCTCCTTTGTTCCACCTCGCTAGGTCTAGGGATCCTATTTATGACATTCGCACTTCAGACTTCAGACTTCCTTCACCGAAATTCTTTGTGTTGAAATGTGGATGTGCTGACTTATTTATAGTTGTTGCAGCCTCATAATTAGTCAACTTGAGAGTGTTGAGCCGACATGTCTCTTTCAGTAGGTAATTTACTCCATTTTGTCACCGACTTGAAGGAGTTGTTTGTACTTAGTCGTGGAGGGCTTACATACTGATTTGATGACTCATACAAAAAGTAACATACCCAAGAAGGATCCTTCATACATGACATTGACTCAATTTGACTTTATGACAAATCCTATGGACTCACAATGAGAGTCATACTAAAAGTAAAATTCCTTTCTCATGAAACCCATGAGACAAGAATTACAATAATAATTTTATTTTTCTTCTTTTCATCAAACACATAAAATCACAATTACACATGTCTTTATGAAGACCGAACCTAGTTACACTTTTCAACAAACCCTAAGCCTAAAACCAACAAACGTAGGAAACATAAGGGTTTTATTAAAGCTATTAAAGACTTAGGGGAATCATCTTCCATTCAAACCAAAAGTAAGAGGAAGGTGTTATAACCTGAAACCCCTATTATGGTACCTACATTAAAAAAGGTTTATACTAGGAAGGCTAAAAGGGCCATGAGAGAGAGAACCTTGTCTCTTGCCCAAGAACTATAACAAGCCTAGTTTGCAGACCCTCTATAACAAATTCCTATAGATGAACCAATTGAGATTATATAAAAAAAACCTAGTGAAACAGGGGAGGGAAAATTTGACACATTGCATGGGAAGAGAAAAAATGAACCTACCCTAGTTGCATTTATGGGATTTTAAAGCCCCATACTAGACCTGTAAATAAACTCAGGCTCAAATTTAAACTGAAGAAAATCCTACCCTTGTAAACCAAGTTATTGAGTTAGACGATTCACCATTAAAAGATATGGTGATAAATAAGGAAAATACTTCTAGATCCAAAAAACAAAAGCAACAAAAAAAATGAGAAAAGCAGGGTTCGAAGGCCAGAAAGAATAAAAGGATGAAAACAAATCAAATTGGTGGGGTAGACCATTTTCTAAGGACAACAGAGCATCTTAAGTGATATCTTCTAAACCACATTGCTAATTAATTTGTCAACTTTCATTTTGAAATTTTTACACAGAGCGTCAAAAATTATTTTATCAGCGCCCATATATTTTGCAGGATTTTGGCAATGATGAATGGATCAATTTGTTAAAGTTATCTAGAGGATATTTTTACATAGTTGATATCATCCATGGGGATCATATCAGAGGTCTAGGAAGATGTGCTATTCTGAGCATAGTTTTGTGTAGGATTCTGAGGTACAAGACATGGGATTACCAAGTTTTATGGAAGAAGATCAACTACTTGTTTTCGTTCCTCTTTTTCAACAATTTTACTGGCTACAAATCAAATTTTTATTATAATTCGTTTATCATGTACCATGAAGTCAAGATACAACACATTGAGTATTTATTTTTGTAAATGCATAGTAGAGTTAGTATAAGATAGAAAATATATTTCCTAAAAGATATTTTGTAATTAAAGTTTCCTAGAATCATGGTTTTAGTTTGTAAATAGTTCACTATAAAGTTATTCCAAAAGACAAAACAAGGGTTCATAATTTTCTGAAAAAGATGGACCTTGTGTATACCTTTTGAGATTAATATATGTTGCTATAGACAATGTTACATATGTAATTTCCAAAGATTCATGTGTGAATGGTTTCCTGTTTGTTTTTATATAACACTTCTTTTCTCCTTAGTAAAAAATTTGATCATTAAGTCTTTAGTATTTGAAAACTGATATATGAACTAGAATTCTTCTTGAATGCTCAAATTCATGTTTTTCAAATTATTTATGTTTTCAGCGTAGATACGATTTGTCTAAGAAACGATAATCTATCTTGCCTTTGCGAGGGATATTCATATAACTTGTGGCTAGAATCTTTTTTTGTCAAAGACTCCATGCCTAATGGTCCCTTTTCTTTCATTTCCAAACCAAAATCATTAGATACAAATTAAAATCTAGCTAATGAGCTTATTACCCTACTACTACAGTGAACTTGAGTAGTCGAGTTGAGGAGAAATTCCCCTGTAAATTGAAGGGCCATTTTTCAATCGCAAAGAGGTTTTAAGGTTACCTCAGTGAGTTTCCTTCCAAAACTAAGGAAAAATTTAGAGTAATAAGAAAACAAAACAAAGAACAAAAATGTAACATTGTATTTTGATACCGATTCTAGTGCACCCATTCTTCAAGAGTAGACGTTGATGGCCAAAAACCATTAAAATGAAAAGTAAACGCATGCTTTTCATAATATCTAGCCAAGAATTGGGATAAAAGGTTGTCCATTTCAAGAGATGGGATTTTTTCTTCATGATCCACAATGAATGTTGGCCCTGAGAGTTATTTGGGGTTTTGAGGTGAAGGTCTCGGCTTTAGGACATCCTTAAATGATTTGGATTGGGAGGAGGAGGATTCCCCCATGCCTTTTTGTTAACCTCTTAATATTTATACTATATAAATTGAGGCATCCTTGGTTGTTTCATACTCGTTGAGGGATTTCAGATCCTGAAGCTACCTACCTCCATGTAGGAGCTGAATACTGTCATATGGGATGCTCCCCCAATTGCGTATCCTGGTTGCAAGTGATGAGACCAAATCTATGGCTTTGACTTGCAAACAAAGGGAACCCTTAAGATTGGTCTCACAAAGACTGTAAAATTCACCAGATCTAGGGTAATAACCTCATCTTATATATGGGAAGAACCATGTAGTAGAAAAGGTTTCCCCTGTTTTTCTATATCTCGTTGAAGGAAAATTTTCTTTGAACCCTCCTCTAGAAGCAATTATCTCCCTCTAAAATTACTAATCCTGGTAGCACCAGATCACAATCTAAGGCAAAATGAGATTCTATATTAACAATATTTGTTGAAATTTTGGAAACAAGTAAACCTTCTTAGTCTGAGAAATCTACAGGGAAAGATGATATGTTTCCCTCGAATCTCTCACGAGAGTAGTGAGCTGTGGACATCATCCTGCGTAATAGAAAAAAACCATTGAATTTACAAATTCATCTAGTGCTACAATCCCCTTGACCCTTGGTTGGCCTCTTGCATGCCCCTTTCCCCTTGGCCAACCACTATGATGACCTCTTTGCGAAGTTTAGCCAAGCCCTTCAAACCATCCTGCACCACATCTTCACGAAGTCGTAGGGATATATCTGCCAATCCATCATTTTGCTGATCATAATCTCCAACAAGTAACTTAGAATTAAGAAATTGAGCAAACAAGATGTCCTTGTTTTCACTACCATCTCAGTAACTTGAAAGAGGACCCTCCTCATGCTCTCTTTCTGAGCTCAAAATCTCTGCAAACCCTACACAAAATCTCTTCAAATCCAACCACCTCTCTTCTCTATTTATTATCATCATGGACTATGTTGATTTATTTAAAGTGCACATTGAAATATTTTATTTATAGCCAACATTAAAATATAGTTTTGTTATTAATATTTCTTTAAATGAAACATATGATTTCATATTGATCATAAAAAGAAATATTATAGGATGCATATTCACTCTCACATAACATTAAATGTTGCGTAGTAGGGTAGATAATGTTCACCTTGTTCTTCAACAACAAAGTTTTCTTATTTGTTGATGATGACTATCAAATTATGTTATTGTATGTAGTAAGGTTAGATATCATTACAAAGGATTTGGTGGAAACATCTGTTCTATTATAATTAATATTTACTAATTCAATGATTCTTTATTATTTTTTCTATCTTTATGGTATGAGAGGCTAATTAAAAGAAATGGGAAATCATTTTCATCAAATTAACATGCATACTATTGTTGAAGGTGTAGAAATGGTAAGAAATTTGATATCACTGATGAATTTGAACTAAAATGAAAAAGATACAAATTTCTTCTACAATCCACGGAATATAAAATCACAATCTAGTAACATATGAAATGACATGAAATCATCAAAACAAAAGAAGCACAATGATTTATAGGGGAACCCCACTGGGAAAAACCCCTCCATTGCTTTTCATTAATTAGATGAGAATGAAAAACTATTACAACATCAGCTTGAAGCTTTGAAGCATACCCTGCACTATAAAACTGTTATCTTGCTGAATGAATATTTATGGCCAACACTTATCCTGCTCAAGCCCCACAACTTCCTCCTAATTCCTTGCACAATCCTAGAGAAATAGATCTCCTAAAGAACAGGGGAATCCCCTATTTCCTGATGAAAATCCAAGGGAATTTATCACCTACTTAATTTCCAAGCATGTATAGTCAACTACTATACAATTGATGATTACAATGTTCCTTTTCCTCCACTCCAACTAGGAAATTCTAATTCCATGCATGTCTGGGCTATTTTGGCCTATTGACTAGTTAACTGAGAAATCAATGAGTTAACAACAATCATAACTACTCAAATTCCATTCAATTGACCCAACTAATGGCTAGAGCTCAATTAACTGAGTTCAACTAAAAATCCCTAAACTAGATTGTTAAATTTGAGCAATCACTACATGCACAACTCTACCCCAAGCCTACAAACTTGAATTTGTTGATCTAACTAGGTGACAATGCCATGTCACTCAAGCTAACTACAATCCAAGTCATCATGTTGATATGGAAAATCAAATTTCTCCATTTGACTAAGGCACAAGTCAAATGGATGCTTTTCTTGCTACATTTCTAATAGAAGGCCAAGTGTGTTGTAGATAAACAAAAGTATACAACAAATCTGTAAGAACGAGAAAAGTATATGACAAAATATGTCATTTAAATATTTTAAATGTAATGAAACACTTTCAACATTTTTGATTTAAATGTTGCTGAGTTCAATAATAATTAAATGAATCCCATAAGCATCATTTTCGAATTCATTTTAAGATGAATTTTTTGTCCTAATTAAAAATCTAAATATAATAATAAAAAAATTAAAAGACCACTAAAATTTATTGTCCCAATATTGAGAGAAATAAATTGAGTTAACATCACCTAACACGATGCCTACCCACCATTTGTTTATGTGGAAAAGGAGGCCACAACACAATAGCACAATTTTGCAAATAAGAAATAATGTTGTGAATTTGTCTCCGTCTTTCTCCTATTCTTTTTTTTTAATATGGTAAAATAATTTTTCATTATTAAATATGAATAATATAATATAAATTTTAATTTATATTATGAAATTTAATAACTATAATGAATCATAGATTATTTATGATGATGATGATGATTAACGTTTACTAAGACCAATATGGTTTACTAGACTTAAGGAAGTAAGAGATTAATTGAGATTCTTTAAAATTTTATTTCTATGATAAAAAATAAGGGAGAGAAGTGTTTCTATATCATCGTAGTTTTGTTGACTTAATAAGTCAAGAAGGTTGGTAGTGTAACAAATATTTTGCATATTGGAAGGGATGTCAATAAGAGCAGGGAAATCTGAGAGGAAGTGCTTTTTATCCTCAACCCTCTTAGTGTCACAAAGGTGATAGATCGTCGTTTCATCCCAAGGCGTTCTGAGAATTAACCAACACACAATTTCACTTTGAAGCTCATGAGGATTAGTTCTTATCTTGGAAATTTTCATTTTATTTATAACACTGGCCACGATAGAAAGATAAGTTTGGTTTTCTAGATTGGCATTGATCACCTCCTTACAATACCTTATATTCCTTTTTCCCTCTAACTCCTTATCATCCCAAAAATTATCCTTAAATTTGGATGTAATAATATTTTTAATATTATCCTTATTCTACACGATGATCTCCACCTTAACCCCCCAATGGTCCAGCCAATATTGGCCATCCTTATACCAGGCTCATTTGAGCTAGAGGTGGGGGTTTTGGCTAGAGATAAAAGCAATTTTAGGAAACCTCTTTGCTTCTAGGTTGTATAACTTCTTCTGATACATGATATACCTAATTATAGGCATGATTTCAATGCGGAAAAGGCTAGATTTAATCAAGAGGATAGTGTAGGGAGTATTTCATTTAATCTTGAGGTTATAGATTATAATTTTTTTTTGGATCAACTCAATATTCCTTCACGATTCTCTAGATATACTATGACCCCAACCTTCACATCCATACACAATAACGGGGGTGACAAGAGTCTCTAAGAGGAACTTCTTTTTACTCCATGCCCAAAGATATATCGACTTAATTGTTTTCAATCCCATAATAATCTTTCCAACCTCCAATAATCCTTTTCTGAATGCTATAATTTCAGTTGAATTGATGATGAATGTCGATTCCTAAATATTTGTATGAATAAACTTTCTCTAAGTGTTTATTATCATAGTTGATATTTTTAGTTTAATTATCATGACATTAGTCTTGTCAGTATTAATAGTCATACCCATCTTGGAGTAGTAATCTTTGAGAAATATAAGCAATTTTTCGAGATCATCATGGCGCCTAGCTGAAAGAATGATATGCTGGACATAAAATAAAAGAGTAATGACCATACTAGTGAGTCTAAGGCAGTCACATCTTGTAGCTTCCAAGCACTCTTCCAACTTATCAATTTTAATGCCAAAAATGGTAGGGGATAATGGGCATCTTTGCTTAACTCCAATATTACATGTATTTTGTTCTAACCAATCCTCGATGGTCCTAAGCTTGGCAATAATTTTTTTTGTATAGCCTAATCACAATAACCCTTAGCTCAGGAGGAACCATTATCTCTTCTATCCTCTTCCAAATCTTATCCCAAGAAATGATGTCGAAAGATTTTCTAAAGTAAAAAAATGAGAAAAGAGATTAGTCTTATTATGGTGACATTCCTCCAAATGATCCTAAGAGTAACAAGATGGTCTATAGTTGAATGGTGTATCCTAAATCCAACTTTTCCATTAACTCTTTTACCATGGCTTTCAATCCAAAGGCTAATCTTTTTTTCCAAAATAAGCCCATACAACTTGGCTAAAAAGTGGTTAATCATAATAGTCATGTAAGTAGAGAGAATATTTTTATACCCACTTTTAACATTTTCTCATTTTAAAATAGTACTAGAACGTAATTTAATTATATACGAATAATTTTAAATAATATTGATTTGTATTAACATGCGTATAAAGATTTAACCAGTGAAATTATAATATATATATATATATATATATATATATATATATATTATATATATATATATATATATATATATATATATAGATAGATATATATATATATATATATATATATTATGTATGTTTGTTATTTTGCTAAAAGTAAACTTATTTTAAATCACATTTGGATTATTAAAAGTGGGATGATTAAAGATTAACCCACAAATAAGTTTTAATAAAAATGGTAACTCCAACTCACTAGGGAAGTGAAGTTAATAAATAAAGTCATCATGTAGGAAGAATAAATAAAAAATGGAAGATAAAATAAAATATTCAAAATACTATATAACATTTATTTGTTTTTATGAATTTTAGGTATAAATAATTTAATCTTAATTTTGAAAATCAGAATTAATTTTCTATTTTGATCAATGTTAAGAAACAAATAAACATCACCAGATAAGAAGTCATTCTCGTGAGCTTCAAAGTGAAACCGAGCATTGGTATATTCCCCAAACCCCTTGGGACAAAAGAGTCTGTCACCTTTGCGACACTCAGAGGGTTGAAGTTGAAAACCACTTTTTCTTGGATTTCCTAGCACTTACTCACATCGATTCTAATTTTCAAATTTTTTTCTACACTACCAACCTTCTTGACTTGTTAAGTTAGCAAAACTATGGTTATCTAGGAACTCTACTCTCCCTTCTCTTTGATCATAGAAATAAAATGTTAAAGAATCTCAATTAATCTCTTTCTTTCTCAAGGTCTGATAGACTATATTGCTCTTAGTAGACATTAATCATCATCATCATCATAATCATCAATTATTATATATATATATATATATATATATATATATATATATATATATATATATATATATAATATATAATATATATATATATATATATAGATATATATATATATATATATATATATATATGTTTCTTAATATTATTATATTATAAATTAATAGGGTTATATTTAAGTGGTTGCGAGAAATGTTGTTATCCTTCCCACTTGGGTTTAATTTAACCCATGACGTGTTTAACTCATAATGAATATTTCTTATAATGTCTTAAAGCCTTGTTGTCTAAGGAATCCCTCTAAGACTCAAACAAGTATATTCCTCATATCATATAATGATATGATAAAATTTAATAAAATTATATTTATAGATGTATAAACTCATAATATGGATAGAACATTGTCTCATCCATTGGGCCACACCAACCTATAACATGGACATAACGGTTTGTCACAGACTAGGTCACACTAGATGATAACATGGATAGAACACCTTATCGGTAACTAGGCCACACCAACGCATAACATGAACACAACACTTGTCACAAACTCTTCCACATCTTGATAGTTTACTTTTTAAAGAAGCACACCAACTCATAACATGGACATAACACCCTATCATAGATTGGGCCACACAAACACACAACATGGACAATTGTTCTACATATCGTGGGTTTACTTTTTAATGAAGAAAATGTTTACTTTATTTATTTATTTTGAATTATCTAAATGAATTGGTAATTTGTTGAGACTACCACTACCTCAAGGTGTCCCATGGCTTCTAGGGTAACTGACCCTTACTAATAATTAATCTTTCCAAATGGTTAAAAATCATTGCTTTTCACCATTAAATCCAACCTCTTTGAACTATTGTTTATTAATAATTATAAAAATAAATAATATATACAAATAAAAAGAAACATAAAATAAACTAGTATGTAAAAATTCATTTTTAAAATTCACACAAAATTTTATTAAATTGTGAAATTAAAATTATTTATCAATATATTTTTTATTATTATTTAAGGATAAACTTTATATTACTGATACGTAGAATATGTATGTGTGTTAGAACCCGAACCAACAACACAAATTTAACTACTTCATATTACATATGTTTTTTCTTACTAGCATATCCATCAAAACAAAATATTGCCTAGTTACCAAGCTGTTATGCCAACTATGAGAAAATTGTGGGATATTTTTCTCAGAGCTAGCTACACAAAACAAAAAATGAAGAGCATAATCCATATTTAAACAAAGACATCATTTAAAATCATAGAATGACATGGGATTGGTAGTGAACCTACCTCCCAAGAGGTAGCACTGACCCCAGACTCACGTGGAGCTACTTGCCATTGATCACTGAAGTGGCATGAGGTGCAGTCCATGAAGAAGCCATGAGTCGTCAACCAGTCAGGGGATGTTATTAGAGCTCCTTGCTTGATGATATCATGAACTTTGAACTAGAGCCATGGATAAACTGTGAGGCACCAAAAGCCTTTACTCCCTGAAACGCTGCTCTTCTAACCATGACCAATGAGAAGAGAGACACTAGACCCCTTGGGGACATAACCTTGCAAAATATAAAGCCTTCATATCATTGAATGCCAAGCCTACAATTGTAGTTGGTTACCAACCTGGCCCCATGCAGATGCTGGATGAAGAATAATTGAGCCATGCACCATGGATCCACGATGGCTATTGAGCAATGGATAGTAAGTGATAAAGGCTAATTTTTTCGTTCAATGAAATTTTGATGAAGTTTGAGTGGTTGGTCTTATACAATGAGGAATGGCCAAAGCCAAAGGCCAATTCAACCCCCATGAGTTTTCATGACACTTCAGAACTGCTCAAGCCCAGAAAATTCCCCATGAATTGGACCGAATACCGAATATGAAAGTTGGAATTCGGAAATACCTAAGAAGAAGTCCAGATAATTAGAGCCTCCAGATTGTGATAAAATAGAGAAGTCACAAAATGGGCCACAATAGAATAGTAAAACTAAGGGACCATCAGAGTTTCCAAAGCCAACCTACGATCAAGGGAGGCCTGGGGTGGTTGAGAGGAAAATCGATAGTGATGTAGACATTTCAATGCTGAAAAAACCATAATAGGCTTAGAAGTGACCCCATAACCGATTGCAATGACAGAATCGTAAACATAATAACGATTCTATAATGTGGAATAAACACTTAAAAGAATCGAAAAACTTTAATACCCAATCAATCATACCTCCGTCCATTGATGCTACTCACACTCCAATACTAGACTTTCCGCTACGCTTTGAGGCAGTCCCTTCCCTTTTGTCTACGAAGATGAAGTATTCCTCTACAAATCGCTGCTTGCTGGGTCTACTGTAGTTATTGCTGTAGCTATTATTCCATCAAAAAACGACACGGAAAAATCTTTGTGAATGGAGATATTGGGTCCTTGAATGTTGTTGGAATCCATATGAGAGATTTTAATGATCAGAGCTCCCGCAAAGCCATTCAAAACACATATAAATAATAACACCGATGCCAAACAGTATAGTGCACAACACAACAGATCTAACTACTCAAATACATGAGGCCATTCACCCTCTACAAACTTTTTCTCTCACCCGTGTGGCACTTCCAAGCTCTGCTCACTCTCATTTGATGGTGTAAGGTTGAAGGGGTTGAGTAGTGAGCTTGGGGACCAAATAGAAGTATTTATAGCCAAGCTTCCATCAAGGTTTTGTTGGCTATGTGTCAAGTGTTCTACAGAACATGGTAGAGAACTGCAGAGGGAGTAATAGACCACTCCAGGAGCTCCCAACAAGAAATTAATCAATGACGTATGGTTTCTGTAATTATTGGAATCAGTGGTAGACAGTTTCCAAATCATTGACGACTGTAAAGGGAGCCGTAAAGGGAGCTAACATTTTCCCACTTGGTCCATACTTCCAATCTAATATCTCATCTTAAAACCCAATGATAATCTGTATTAAGTAATAGATACATGAATCATGGTGATAAGTCCTCTAGTGACGAGTATTATCTTCCATGTATTACTATGTATTTATTTCTATTATAATTTATGTGGTAATAATTTCTTAATGAATAAATCTTATGTTTATTCTTGGTCCTACACAAATGAATTCTCTCAAATCAAATGAAGGTGCACATAAATATGAGGAAAACATCACAACAATTAAGAATTTCATTAAAATAACATTGTCCATACAATGAGAAACTACATAATGGAACCAAGTCCCATATTCATTACATGATCCTTCAATTTCAACGGTGGCATGCCCTTAGTCAAAGGATCAACGATCATCAACTCAGTGTTGACGTGCTCAATGACCACTTTACTTTATTCAATACTTTCTCTTATAGCTAAATACTTAATGTCGATGTGTTTATTTCGACTCTCACTTTTGTTGTTTTTAGGCATAAAAACAACAGCTGAATTGTCACAATACATTCTCAATGGCTTAGAGATAGAATCCATAATTCTAAGCCCAGAAATGAAACTCTTAAGCCATACACCATGTAAAGTAGCCTCAAAACAGGAGACGAACTCGGCTTCCATAGTGGAAGTCGCAATCAAGGTCTGCTTGGCACTCCATGATATAGCTCCACCGGCCATCATAAAAATGTATCCTGATGTTGATTTGCGTGAATCAACACATCCAGCAAAGTCAGAATCTGAGTAGCCAATTACTTCCAAATTTTCCATCTGTCTATACATAAGCATGTAGTTTTTGGTTCCTTGAAGGTACCTCATTACTTTCTTTGCAGCTCTCCAGTGGTCTAAACCTGGATCACTCTGATATTGTCCCATCATTCCCACAACAAATGCAATGTCATGTCTTGTACAAACCTAAGCATACATTAGGCTTCTGACAATAGAAGCATATGG
The DNA here is from genome assembly GCA_000404065.3 of Pinus taeda. Taxonomy (NCBI): domain Eukaryota; kingdom Viridiplantae; phylum Streptophyta; class Pinopsida; order Pinales; family Pinaceae; genus Pinus; species Pinus taeda. Next base: position 22,623 of record APFE031501139.1, read on the forward strand.
AATTTTCTTCATTTGTTCCCTTTCAAAGTCGTTCTTCGGGCATTGGTTCAAATTGAACCTATCACCCTTCACAATGGGAGCTACACTTGGTGAAAAATCTTTCATCCTAAATCTCTCTAAAATTTTATTAATATAGGTTTCCTGAGACAAACCCAAGATGCCTTGAAATCTGTCTCTATGGATCTTAATGCCAATAACATAAGATGCCTCACCCATATCCTTCATATCGAAATTTTTAGAGAGGAATTGTTTCACCTCATGCAGCAAACCCTCATCATTGGTTGCTAGCAAAATGTCATCCACATATAAAACAAGAAAACATATTTTACTCCCACTGACTTTCAGGTATATACATTGATCCATAATATTTTGTACAAAACTGAAAGAAGAAATTACATTATGGAATTTGAAATACCATTGGCGGGATGCTTGTTTTAAACCATATAATGATTTCTTGAGCTTGCAAACCAATTGCTCACCATCACTAGAGGGGAATCCTTCAGGTTGTTTCATGTTAACCTCCTCCTCTATATCTCCATTGAAAAATGCTGTTTACACATCCATTCGTTGCAACTCCAAGTCAAAATGGGCTACTAATGCCATAATAACGCGTAAGGAATCTTTCTAAGGTCTCCGTGTAGTTGATTCCTTCTTTCTGAGTGAATCCCTTAGCAACAAGTCTTGCCTTATATCTCTCAATGTTGCCCAATGAGTATTTCTTTGTCTTAAAGACCCATTTACATCCAATGGATTTTGCACCATTATGCAACTCAACAAGATCCCATAATTTGTTACTCTTTATATAATTCACCTCTTCCATCATGGCATCATACCATAATTCCGATTCTTTGCAACTCATGGCTTGTGAAAAAGACTCAGGATTATTTTCAGCTCCAATGTTGTAGTCAGATTCTTACAGATACACAATATAATCATCAGGAATTGCTGATCTTTTTGGTCTAATAGATATTCTTAATGTTGTACCATCATCTTCCTGAGAAGTATGTGGTTCAACTCATTCTTCAAAAGTTCTTGGAAACTCTTGAACTACCTGATCTACTGGAGTGTCGTCAGCAGCTTGTGGAACTTCAACAATTGGTTGTTCAACACCAGTTTGTACTTGAGGGGTGCTATGAACAATAACCAATCTATCACTTGAGGTGGAAGGTTGAGATTTTGAATGATCCTTTTCAGAAACTATGTTCCTAGTTTGATCACTCCCACTGATCAAGTCATTTTCAAGAAACTTTGCATTTCTTGATTCCACAATCCTGGTGATGCGAGATGGGCAATAAAATCTGTAACCTTCAGACCTTTCAGCATATCCAATGAAATACCCACTAATGGTCGTTGGGTCCAGCTTCTTCTCTTATGGCTTATATATTCTCACTTCAGACGGGCATCCCCAAATGTGCATATGTCGCAAAATCAGTTTCAAACCTTTCCATAATGCAAATGGTGTTTTAGGAACAACCTTGGTTGGAACTCGGTTTAATATATACACTGTCATCTTAAGTGCTTCAGTCCACAAGGATTTATGAAGATTGGAGCTGCTAAGCATACTTTGTACCATGTCCAGTAATGTTCAGTTTCTTGTTTCTGCTACACCATTCTGATTGGGTGAACCCGACATGGTGTATTGGGCAATAATCCCATGCTCTTGAAGAAATTTTGCAAATGGCCCAGGTGCTTGTCCATCTTCTGTGTATCTACCATAATATTCTCCACCTCTATCTGATCTCACAATCTTAATTTGCTTGCCGCATTGTTTCTCTACTTCAGCCTTAAAGATATTAAAGGCATCTAATGCTTCATTCTTTTATGAAGCATTTAGAGATACACACATCATGAGTAATCATCTATAAAAGGGATGAAGTATCTTTGACCATGTGAGTCCATGTCTGGACTACATATATTACTATGTAGGATCTCTAATATGTCTGAACTCCTATTTGCACCTTTCTTTGACTTGTTGTTTTGCTTTCCCTTTATCCAGTCCACACAAGTCTCAAAATCAGTAAAATCCAGAGTATTAAGTGCCCCTTCATTTACCAATTTTTTAATTCTTTCTATGGAGATATGACCTAATCTCCGGTGCCATAATTTAGAGGAATCTTCATTAATAACACATATTTTAGTGCCAGTGTGAACACATTGGATCATAAGTGACATTTTTTTGTAAATGAATGTAGTAAAGACCATTAGACAAAATACCATTCCCAACACAATCAGATTTATAAAATAAACTGAATGATGTTACTGAAAATTTAAAGGAATATCCAAAAGGTACAAACCTTGAAACTGAAATCAAGTTTCTAAAAAAACTTGGAACATAAAAGGTCTTTTCTAGTTTAAAACAAAGCCACTATTAAATTTAAATAGCATGTTCCTATAGCTTCCACATGCGAGCCCATCTTGTTTCTTGATAAGATGCTTTGCTCACTTCCCAGTGGTTTCCTTAGGTTTTGCAAACCCAGCAAGGAATTCGAAATGTGAATTGTTGATCCAAAATCAATCCACCAGGTGTTAATATTGACATTAACCATATTAGATTCATAACAAACAAATGACATTGGATTACCTTTGTCCGTAAACCATTTTTGAAATTTGGCGCATTCCTTCTTCATGTGTCCCTTCTTTTTACAGAAGAAACACTTGGAATCCTTCTTGATATCGGCTTGGGGAGGTACTTTACCTTTCCCTTTTGATTGGCTTGAGATTTTCCCTTTCCACGCGTTGACATCATTGCACTTTCTCCCAGTTCCATCACCAATCTCCCTTCCTCTTGAACACACATGATCATGAGTTCATTAAGTGACCACTTATCCTTATGTGTGTTGTATGAGATTTTGAAGGGTTCGTATTGCTGTGGAAGTGTGTTCAAGATGTAGTGCACCAGGAAGGACTCCGATATTTCAACCTCGAGTTTCTTCAATTGAGCCACAGTGTCCCTCATTTGCATGATGTGCTCGTGTACACCTTTCACACCGACGAGCCTTAGGGATGAGAACTTCATGATTAGGGTACTTGCTAGTGCCTTGTCTGAAGTGACGAATTGATCATCAATGTCTTTCAAAAAATCTTGGACCTTTTCATGTTGATCAACGGAACCACAAATACTAGCTGAAATTTTAGTCTTAATGAACATCATGCTTAGGCGATTAGATAGCTCCCATCGTTCATAAAGTGTGATGTCCACTGCAGTGCTGGTATTAGTGAGTGCCGGTGGTTCATATTTCCTAATAGCATAGTCTATGTCCATCCACCCGAAATGGAGGAGAACTCTCTCCTTCCAGACCTTATAGTTATCTCCCTTAAGTTCAGGGATATGACAATGAATATCAGAGAAATTTGCAGGTTGTACAATTGCATAAAATTAAAGATTACATGCTTATGTTAAAATTGAGGCCTAAATAAAATTTCATGCTTTACCAATGTAAATCATGCTTAGAATTGAATCTAATGACATAAAAATTGTCTGTGGACTAAATTTTCAATTCAAGCAGATTCAATTATTCTTTATGATAAAATTTATCAAATTATTCACTTAATTCATAATTTTAAAGGGTATATTATGATTATAATTTGATATAAATTCTATCTTAGATTTGAACTTATGATAAAACTATTAATTCATAATTCATGTGGGTAAGTTATGAATAATTTGATATTTTATCCTAATTAATTATATATAAAATATAATAAAAATTCTTGTGGGATAAAAATTTTATATTTAGTATAATTAATTACAATCAAAGTCTAAATATACTTTATGTGATCCTAATCAATCATAATATATAATATTATTTAATTAGAGATGCTTTGGCTATTCTCTAATCAATTAAAAATTATATGGATCACTAGACATTATTTTCTTTTATGCATAAAAATTAGCTTGATATGAGAATAATGATAATTTGCATAAATAAAACTATAATATTCATGCATAATATTCAACGATGGGTCTCGTATACTCATCCAAAATAGCATGTTTTAATTAGAGTAGAAATAATTAATTCATGCAAATTAAATATGAGCATAGTTAATAAATTTGCACAACAATTATCCAAATTGCATATAATTAAACCAAATAAATATTATAAGCATAAAAATTGAGAAAAAAGTAGACATATGTCCAAATAAATGCCTTAATTAAGAAAATTCTCAAAATATGGCATTTAGTCAAATAGAGCATGTCTATAAACACCAAGGTAGAGATAAAAATTGCTCTCATACCAAATGTAAGCATAATAATGATTCTATAATGCAGAATAAACACTTGAAAGAATAAAAATACTTTAATACCCAATAAGTCATACCTCCGGCCATTGATGCTACTCACACTCTGATACCAGACTTTTCGCTATGCTTCGAGGCAATCCCTTCCCTTTTGTTTGCGAAGACAAAATATTCCTCTACAAATCGCTGCTTGTTGGGCTTGCTGCAGTTATTGTTGTATATATTATTCCATCAAAAAATAGCATGGAAAAATCTTTGTAAATGGAGATATTGGGTCCTTGAACATTGTTGGAATCCCTGGGGGAGAGTATAATGATCAGAGCTCCCACAAATCCATTCAAAACGCATATAAATAATAACACTAATGCCAAACAGTACAGTGCACAACACAACAGGTATAACTACTCAAAGACACGAGGCCATTCACCCTCTAAAGATTTTTTTCTCTCACCCGTGTGGCACTTCCAAGCTCTGCTCACTCTAATTTGATGGTGTAAGGTTGAAGGGGATGAGTAGTGACGTTGGGGACCAAACAGAAGTATTTATAGCCAAGCTCCCATCAAGCTTTTGTTGGCTGTGTGTCAAGTGTTCCACAGAACATGGTAGATAGAACTGTGGAGGGAGTAATAGATCACTCTAGGGGCTCCCAACAAGAAATTAATCAATGACAAATGGTTTCTGTAATTATTGGAATCGGCGGCAGACAGTTTCCTTTTCATCGGCCACCGTAAAGGGATCCATAAAGGGAGATAACAAGAATGAGAACTAGAGGCATGATTCCCTTGCAATTGGTTAATATATTTTATTATTTTCCTTGTCAAATGGCTATCTTGACGAAGTAATGGAGAATGAAATAAGGCTAAGGGATGGCGATGGCTCATTGTGATGCCACCCTTGTCTGAGCAAGGAAACAATGCAAACAATAATGAGGAGCCGTAATGTTTTTTTGGTTTTTTTTTTTGTTTGGCTTTTGTTTTTGTTTTTGTTTGTGTTTTTGTTTTTTTTGTTTGTTTGTTTTTGTTTTGTTTTGTTTTGTTTTTTTGGTTTGTTTTGTTTTTGTTTTTGTTTTGTTTTGTTTTTTTGTTTTGTTTTTTGTTTTTTTTTGTTTTGTTTTGTTTTGTTTTTGTTTTTGTTTTGTTTGTTTTGTTTTGTTTTTGTTTTTTTTTTGTTTTGGTTTTGTTTTTTGTTTTTTTGTTTTGTTTTGTTTTGTTTCTTGTTTTGTTTTTTTGTTTTTGTTTTTTTGTTTTGTTTTGTTTTTATTTTTTTGTTTTGTTTGTTTGTTTGTTTTGTTTGTTTTGTTTTGTTTTGTTTTGTTTTGTTTTTTTTTAAGCTCAGGAAAAAGCCAGATATTATATTAAAAAAAAGACAGGCATTGAATACATATTTTACATATAATTGGCATAAGCCAACATCTAAATCTTGTAACAAAAAATATAAGCACTATAACAGTCAGCCTCAAAAACTGTTACATCAGTAGTATGCTAAAAAGGAGCCAGGGAAAGATGACAAAGCAGAAGGAGTATGTCAGAATTCAAAAGATATCCAAAGATATAGCAAAATCATGGCGATAGTAAGATAGTACCCAATATATAGGAGAGAGAACTAAACTCTCATTTGCAAAGTGCAACAAGCCAGAGAGAACTAGAAGAAGCAAGTTATGTACCAGGGAGGAGGAAATCCACAATCGGGTAAGTAGTATCCCTCAGAGAAATATCCATGTTCCACTTACCAGATTGAATTAGAAGTCCTTTCTTTGATAGACTGCCTGCTTCTGTATTATGTGACTTTTCAACATGTTGAATAGACCAGTCCTTTTTCCTTTCCCAGTAATAGTTGATTCTGTTCATCCATCCAGATAGCTGGGTGTTTTTAATGGGATATTTGCTAATGACATGATCAATGATGATTTTTGAGTCCCCATACATCTTAAGAATCAGGATGCTTAGGAAAGTGCTGATGTGAAGGAGGCCCGAAAGTGCCATGGTTTCTGCTTTGTTGTTTGTTCCTTGCCCACCGTTCTAGTGAATAGAAATATTTTGTTCCTCATTTACAACAATGAAAACACTACAGGCAAACATTTCATTTTGCGCTGCTCCATAAAAAAAATCTCTAGGGAAAATCATCTGTTTGAGATTGTCTTTCAAAATTTCATCTCCTTTTTTATGATGTATGGTCTTTTGTGGTAGAAAATTGTACAAAGATATGATCTATTAAAAAACTGTCTGGAAATCTTTCTGCCTATGTTGGAATGAGAGTTTGTTTCTCCATTTCCATATTGTCCAAAAGACCAACTGTGGTGTGGATCTCCATGATCTTTTCTGTGTACCCCACTATTCAAGTGCCTTTTTGATAGAAGAATGAGAAATATAGGTAAAACCAAAATAAGAGGATAGGTTCTTCCATAGCTAATGAGTGAGATTGCAATTTAGAAACATATGATAATTATTCCCCCCCCCCACCCACCACCCTTTTACAAATTAGGCATATACTCGGGTCCATCCATTTCCTCTTCTGCAAATTTTCCCATCTGAGCTTTTTGTTGTGGTAGACCAGCGAGGAAAAAAGGATAATTTTGCTTGGGGCACCTGATTTCCATAGTCGATAAGGGAAAATGTTATGAGGTGGAGAGGGATGCCTTCTAGTCAAGGAAGAATAGATATATTTTACACTTTTGTTATTCTTCCCCTTTTTCCCTTTCCAGGTGAGAAAATCACAAAAATTTGCGTGGCAGAAACCAAATCTCCTCATGGTCATTATATCTTATGCCATTGATGAGCTAGTGAACCATTAAGGCCCAACTCATGGGCTTCTTTCCAAATGGGAGAAGGGCCATGCCAGCCAGCTATGACTTGATTCCATACAAAGACCCCAGATCTTTGGAGGGCAATTTTTATCTGTGGTGTAATCAAAGAGTCATCCTCTACTCCCGATATAGGATCATACCCTATATACACCTTGTTCCATTTTTGCAAGCTCCAAGATAAATTTTGGAGGAAAAATAGTTCAATTTTACGGAAACTATTCCAAATTGCAAGGAGCCGTAATGTTACTGCAAGGAAAACCAAATCCTGAATATGACGACCAAGGCTCACCTAATATGGGCATAATTTCAAGGTTAATTCAAATGGCCAGTGAATTGAATGCTCAGTGAAATGGCTTATGCTCCAATTCATCCCTGAACACCTACCACCGACCATTGACACTAAGCACTTTCCGTGGGTTTTTATCAATGTTTAATGATTTGTTTTAAATATATTTTACATTAGAATGGCTTTATTTATATTTTTTTCATCAAAGGCAATCCAAGTGGTTGGACTTGTGGTGATCATTTTTCCTACCTTGATTTGAATCTTAGCTTGACTTTGGACCAAGAAATTTTTTCTTAACAATAATTGTATGTTCTACCAATCATTTTCCTCTCCCATACAAAAGATAAGAATCTTAGTTTTCCTTTGGACCAACGAATTTTTTCTTCACAATAATTGTATGTTCTACACATCGTTTTCCTTCCCAATACAAAAGATAAAAATAAAATAAAAATTACTTATACCCTTTTAATTTTTAAAAATAAGAAAAAATATTTTTTATTTTTATTTATTTTTATTTCGTTCATGATTCAATCATATTTTTAAGAGAAATTTTACCTCTCTCTCTCTCTCTCTATATATATATATATATATATATCTATGATTTTGAAAACAATTGTAGGTTAACAAATATGTGGATATAGGACTTAAAAAAAGATTCTATGGAGATTCTTTGTCATTTTCATTATTTATATGGATATGAGGTTTGGGGCTTTAGTATCTCCCAAGAGTAATGAAAGAAGATAGAATAGATCCAAAAGAAATTTATAACCAACAATTTCTAGATTAAAGAAAATATCCCCTATCCTATCCTCCTAATTGAAGAAATTATTTTCCCCCTTGAGAGCATGCCTATGACTAGGTGTCTTATGTATAGGAATAAGTTAAAAAACATGAATGATAAGGTGTTTCCTACTTCTAACTTTAGCTAGAACCACCACCTTTGGCTCGAGCAAGGATGTCATAAGGATGTCTAGTCTTGGCTAGACCATTGGAGGGTAAAAGGGGAATCATTTTCTAGAAAAATGATAATATTAAACATATTATTACATCAATATTTAAGGGGAAATTATGGGGTGATGAAGAGTTATAGGGAAAAATGTAACTAAGATATTATCATATATGTTTTAGTTTTGATGCTTATATGTTTTGTATGTTTCAAATTATAGGATGAGATGTAGGTTAAACTTGTATAGCTTAGAAAATATTTTTAATGGCCTAAAATAGAAATGCATTTGGAAGTTATAGCCACTTGAATTTGACAATGCACTTAAACTCTTTTATTTTGACCTTTCTACTTTTCAGGCCAAGATGGTAACTCCTGAATTGATGAATTCCAATAAGATAAATGTCAATATATAAAATTAGAATGGTAACCCTTGGGATTCACATTCCATGGTCTTTTCCTCTTCTAAGCTTTCTATTTACATAATTTCTCCCAATGCCGGAGGAGTAGGTGACTAACATCTCCTCCCCCC
>APFE031501139.1:31445-106799 GCA_000404065.3 Pinus taeda
ACAGCCTCCCTTAATCTGAAGGGATATTTGTGAGTCTGGGCATATTTCTAAATCTTTCAAAATTTTCTCTTCCAAGTGCTTTAGTGAAGATATTTACAATTTGATTATTTGTGGAACAATGCCATAGGTAAATAGTCTTTCCCTCAACATGATGTTGAATCAAATGATACTTTGTACTGATATATTTGGCTCAATCCTAGGATTTTGGATTCTTGGCCAATTTGATTGCAGAACTATTGTTAATTAGAGTAGGAGTAGAGTGCACTTGTTTCTCCTGCAAATCTTCAAGAATTTCCCCCTGCCACACAATCTCTTTCATTTATTTTTTAGATACCACATATTATGCCTCTATTGTGGAATCTACAGGAACTGACTCTTTGTGTGAATTCCAAGAGATGAATCCTAATATAAGACTCATAACATAACTTGAAGGAGGTACTTTATTTTCCTTATTTCAATCAAATTCTCAATTAGAATACCCAATCAAGCTAAAGTCACCCACCCGTGAATGTTTGAGTCGAAAGTATTGATTTCCTTTCAAGTACTTTAGAACTATTTTTGCAATAGACCAATCTCCCTCAGAGGTATTTTTCATAAACCTGGAAAGGATTCCAACATCAAATGAAATATCTTGTCTAGTAGTGGTGAGGTAGATAAGACTGTTGAAGGGTGTTTTCATTTATGCCAACATTAATATTTGAATATTCTTAATATACATTAGTGGGTTTAATTAATTGGAAGCTTCAATGGTCAAGAAGCCTTGGAAGGAAGAGAAGGAAGTCGAGCCCCTTTGGTGTGGTCATGGTGCCCTACATTTGATGAGGAAATTGAATGAGAAGACAATGAATTGGAAAACAAGACCATCATAGGATGATAGTACTCGTCATGCCATTTCTAATAGTAGGTGACATACCTCATATGTCCTCTCAGTTGAGGACATATGCTCCTTCCAATTTGAATCCTTGAAGTTTGGTCAAGGTGCCCTAAGTGAATTGAAAAGGTAGCTCTATGATTGGTTCAAGTTGTTAGAAATTCAGAAAGGTAGAAATATTTTCTTATATTGATAATTACTTATGATATATTTATGCTCTTATTAACTTTATTATATTATTCTTTTATCTTTATTTCATCAAGGAATCATCAAAACAAAACATGAATATTTGTGACACCAGATGTAGGCTCTCAACCAGGGATAAAACCCCTCTACAGGGGAAACCCGGTCAAACTCCTCCAATAGTAAATCAAATTGAGATAGACCAAGACCTTAGACCCAAAATGCATTCCTCCTCCATCAAGTATGCCTTTCAAGATGATTCAACAAACTTTGGTAGTCCCTTCTTGTTTAGTAGCTACAACAAACTCATGGGCTTCTTTCCAAATGGGAGAAGGGCCATGCCAGCCAGCTATGACTTGATTCCATACAAAGACCCCAGATCTTTGGAGGGTAATTTTTATCTGTGGTGTAATCAAAGAGTCATACTCTACTCCAAATATAGGATCATACCCTATATTCACCTTGTTCCATTTTTGCAAGCTCCAAGATAAATTTTGGAGGAAAAATAGTTCAATTTTGTGGAAACTATTCCAAATTGCAAGGAGCCGTAACGTTACTGCAAGGAAAACCAAATCCTGAATATGACGACCAAGGCTCGCCTAATATGGGTATAATTTCAAGGTTAATTCAAATGGCTAGTGAATTGAATGCTCAGTGAAATGGCTTATGCTCCAATTCATCCCTGAACACCTACCACCGACCATTGACACTAAGCACTTTCCGTGGGTTTTTATCAGTGTTTAATGATTTGTTTTAAATATATTTTACATTAGAATGGATTTATTTATATTTTTTTCATCAAAGGCAATCCAAGTGGTTGGACTTGTGGTGATAATTTTTCCTACCTTCATTTGAATCTTAGCTTGACTTTGGACCAACAAATTTTTTCTTAACAATAATTGTATGTTCTACCAATCATTTTCCTCTCCCATACAAAAGATAAGAATCTTAGTTTGCCTTTGGACCAACGAATTTTTTCTTCACAATAATTGTATGTTCTACACATCATTTTCCTTCCCAATACAAAAGATAAAAATAAAATAAAAATTACTTCTACCCTTTTTAATTTTTTAAAATAAGAAAATAATTTTTTATTTTTTATTTTATTTATTTATTTTTTATTCGTTCAATTCAAATCTATTTTTAAGAGAAAAATCTCTTTAATTTTTAATTCTCTCTCTCTCCTTCTCTCTCTCTCTCTCTCTATATATATATATATATATGGATGATTTGAAAACAATTGTAGGTTAACAAATATGTGGATATAGGACTAAAAATGATTCTATTGGAGATTTTTGTCATTTTCATTATTTATATGGATATGAGGTTTGGGGCTTTAGTATCTCCCAAGAGTAATGAAAGAAGATAGAATAGAGGGAAATTATGAGGTGATGAAGAGTTAGAGGGAAAAATGTAACTAAGATATTATCATATATGTTTTAGTTGTGATGCTTATATGTTTTGTATGTTTCAAACTATAGGATGAAATGTAGGTTAAACTTGTAGATCTTAGAAAATATTTTTAATGGCCTAAAATAGAAATGAATTTGGAAGTTATAGCCACTTGAATTTGACATTGCACTTTTTATTTTGACCTTTCTACTTTTCAGGCCAAGATGGTAACTCCTGAATTGATGAATTCCAATAAGATAAATGTCAATATATAAAATTAGAATGGTAACCCTTGGGATTCACATTCCATGGTATTTTCCTCTTCTAAGTTTTCTATTTACATAATTTCTCCCAATGCTGGAGGAGTAGGTGAACTAACATCTCTCTCCCCCTCCCTCCCCCCCCCCCCCACCCACAGCCTCCCTTAATCTGAAGGGATATTTGTGAGTCTGGGCATATTTCTAAATCTTTCAAAATTTTCTCTTCCAAGTGCTTTAGTGAAGATATTTACAATTTGATTATTTGTGGAACAATGCCATAGGTAAATAGTCTTGCCCTCAACATGATGTTGAATCAAATGATACTTTGTACTGATATATTTGGCTCGATCATAGGATTTTGGATTCTTGGCCAATTTGATTGCAGAACTATTGTTAATTAGAGTAGGAGTAGAGTGCACTTGTTTCTCTTGCAAATATTAAAGAATTTCCCCCTGCCACACAATCTCTTTCATTTATTTTTTAGATACCACATATTATGCCTCTATTGTGGAATCTACAGGAACTGACTCTTTGTGTGACTTCCAAGAGATGAATCCTAATATAAGAATCATAACATAACTTGAAGTAGGTACTTTATTTTCCTTATTTCAATCAAATTCTCAATTAGAATACCCAATCAAGCTAAAGTCACCCACCCGTGAATGTTTGAGTCGAAAGTATTGATTTCCTTTCAAGTACTTTAGAACTATTTTTGCAATAGACCAATCTCCCTCAGAGGTATTTTTCATAAACCTGGAAAGGATTCCAACATCAAATGAAATATCTTGTCTAGTAGTGGTGAGGTAGATAAGACTGTTGAAGGGTGTTTTCATTTATGCCAACATTAATATTTGAATATTCTTAATATACATTAGTGGGTTTAATTAATTGGAAGCTTCAATGGTCAAGAAGCCTTGGAAGGAAGAGAAGGAAGCCGAGCCCCTTTGGTGTGGTCATGGTGCCCTACATTTGATGAGGAAATTGAATGAGAAGACAATGAATTGGAAAACAAGACCATCATAGGATGATAGTACTCGTCATGCCATTTCTAGTAGTAGGTGACAGACCTCATATGTCCTCTCAGTTGAGGACATATGCTCCTTCCAATTTGAATCCTTGAAGTTTGGTCAAGGTGCCCTAAGCGAATTGAAAAGGTAGCTCTATGATTGGTTCAAGTTGTTAGAAATTCAGAAAGGTAGAAATATTTTCTTATATTGATAATTACTTGTGATATATTTATGCTCTTATTAACTTTATTATATTCTTCTTTTATCTTTATTTCATCAAGGAATCATCAAAACAAAACATGAATATTTGTGACACCAGATGTAGGCTCTCAACCAGGGATAAAACCCCTCTACAGGGGAAACCCGGTCAAACTCCTCCAATAGTAAATCAAATTGAGATAGACCAAGACCTTAGACCCAAAATACATTCCTCCTCCATCAAGTATGCCTTTCAAGATGATTCAACAAACTTTGGTAGTCCCTTCTTGTTTAGTAGCTACAACCCAACAACAATCTAGAACTTCAACCCTTAAGATTGTCATAATTTTATCCCCCAACAACAATCCATAAATTTGACCCCAGCAAGTTTAGAACTCCGGTCTTCCAACTTCAATACGTCCACTTGTCATGCAACATCAATTGCCTATGATTATATGTGAATTCTTGCAATCATACATGAATTCCTGCAATCACACTTGAATTCCTATAGTTGCGAATTCCTTTAATCACACCTAAATTATTGTAGTCACGAATTACTATAATCACACTCAAATTCCTATAGTCACAAATTCCTGTAATGACACCATAATTTTTGTAGTTATGAATTCCTGTAATCACACTCGAATTCCTATAGTTGAACTTGAGTGTCTTGTCCTCCAAATGAGGTATATAATAGATTATTCCCCTCAATTAGGGAAACTTGTCCAGGTTGAGGTTGACTTGGTGGAGGATGCCTAAATGACCTATTTGACATAAAATTAATTTTTTTTTCTTGATAGATGAAGCCCAAGAAGGGTCTTTAACATTATGACAAAGACAAGGACACATGACATAAACCCTAGAAGCATACAATGGAGGCTTTGACCTATAAATAATTGAACCAAGCACGAAACCCATGCTTTAGTAAGTCAATTTATTTTTATAATATTTTTTTTTTTCCTTTTGACAAATACCTTACATCATGACTCAAATATAACTATGAAAATTGACACTATTTACATTTTCAACACTCCCTCTTAACTAGGAAGGTATTCATAATTACACATATATAGAGGTACATGGAAGATCTCAAAATGATATGTTTCATTAAGAGTCAAAGCACATATGTGTTACTACATATTAGAAACCTGACCAGGGTACTCTAATCGGGTGGGACTAAGGTGAACTTAAGATTTAGCCACTCTAGGTACCATCAGGATTTTAAGCTCTATCACCAACCCAAGGATCTAGGTGCATATCTAAGGTTAGAGCTATATGACCAATGTCACCCTCCCTACTTTAGGATATAGAAATCAACACATAGGATGGCTAGATGTCCTCCCAAGCATCTTGCCATAAGATACTTCCATCTCTCCTTATAAACTAAATCATATATATATCCACCGCTCCAAGCATGCTTCAAACATTCGATCTTCTTACAGAGAGATCATGCACAATCACAACCCCAATCAATAATAACCTTTCAATGTATATGTACAAGTAAACACAAACCTTCGGGTTCCTCAATTATCCTGATGCTACTTAAATAATTATCAAGTACAACTTGTGGGACGATTGCTTCTTTCACTTATTTAGTAGCACCAAGTATCGCCTCAATAAGTACTTTATCTACAACATCATGAATATGTCTGAAGTACTTTCATTCATTCTTTCTTTGAGGTATTTCCTATGGTTGTCATCACATGCCTTCCCTCTTAACTAGGCAGATCTATCATTTCTTCTATCCAAGCTCCCTGTTAACTCGACAACTTCCTTATGTTATAAATTCATAGAAACTTTCAAGCTTTCAAGGCTTCATTCATGGCATCAACGTTATCTGAATCATTATAATTCTTATAACTTCCTTTAGACATCAAATACCTAAACCTAGTTAGGTTTATATTTAGCAAGGGTCACATCTTTTTATATATTCGAGACTTCCAACAATTTTCTAGGGTTCTTGTCATTGACCATAGAATTTATCTTTGAGACATAAAGCCTTAGATTCAATCAATTAACAATACAATCATAGTACTATACATTTAAGGTTTCAACAATATACTTTTATAATTACATGGTAGATTCTACTAGGGTTTGTTGTAAATCCTAGATTTTATCATAAAAAATAAATCACATCGAAAAACAATATCATCATATCATAGAATATCAATCTTGACTAGGGTTTTGTTATAAACCCTAGATTTCCAAAGCTAGAACATGAGTATCAACAATTAAGTTAGCATACCCACATATACATATCTAGGATGTACTAGCATTCAGTATTCATACCTCCAAGGCACAAATATTAATACATCAAAGCTAGATATACAACAATTTTGATCAGACTAGGGTTTCAATCATGTAGAAGAATATACAACTAGGGTTTCATTCCTAGGATATTTCAAGGGTTTTTTCATAAAACCTAATTCACCAAATCCTAAATATCTAGGGTTTCAATTTATTACCTAGATATTAACAGAAAACCCTAAAGGACTAGGGTTTTTACCATGACATTACTCAAAACCATAAACTTCAAAAGAATAGGGTTTCATTATATGTTCCAGACTTTATCAACAATGCTTGAGTAGATTAGGGTTTCATTATTTAACAATAACATACCCTTAACAACAAGAGGCTAGGCTTTTATAGTGATTCCGAAGAGTTAGTGTTTCACAAAAATGATTAAACAAGATATAATATGATAAGGGTAGATTGAATCTAATGATTAATAACCCTAACAAAAATATTTATGATTCAAAACCTTAGACATAAAGATGTTATTAATGTATAAAAAAATTCAAAAGAAGAATGATCACACCTTATGTATGAAGATAACCTTGTGTCATAACTTATAGTATAGGAAATACCTTGAGTTATTCTTCACCAAACCTTGTAGGAATTAACTTCTTGAAGGACTTAATTTGCAACAAAACTTCGTTCTTGATTCAAGTCTTGCTTTGAATTCTCCTCCATAACCTTTGTGTTGTTTGAAAGCTTTGCTAGCCAAGGAAAATACAAAAGGTTATTAGCGTATAATACAAACAAATCTTGATATGAGAGAGAAGCCAAGCATAAAAGAAGAAACAAGGAGCAAAATACTAATGTTTTGGTAAAATGGGGAAGGCTCCCTCTTAATCCAATCTTTCCGAGGGATACCTAAAACTTATAAAAATAATTTAAAAATGTTATAAAATAACATGTTAGACCTAAAAATTCTATAAATCAAAATAGAAAGTAAAACGATACAAGAATAAGAAAGATATGTAAGAGAGGACTTAGCAGTATGTCTTTGACTTCCGATTCTTCAATCCTATTCTTCTTAGGTGGAGCTTCATTAGTAATATTTGCATGTTCCCTATCTCTCTTCTTATTCCTTGGATTCTCAGGACATTGATTTTTGTAATGACCCATCTTATGACAATTGTATCATCCAATCTTAGATAGGTCAACTTTCTTCTTTAGTCCTTTGAACTTCTTGAAGGTTCCCTTCTACTTGTGATGATTAGAATAGGAATTAGAGGTGTTGTCTTCTTCCTCATCCTTATTGTTGTTTACTAATGATATGCAAGCTTCTTCTTGATTGCATGCATTCCACATTTGTTCAAAGGTAGGTGTGTATTTACAGCTCTTAATTCCTAATGCAAATTAGCTCCATGATTTTAGTAGACCTAGAAGTGCAGCAATCCCGAGTTCCTTTTCTGGTAAATCTTCATCTATAGATTGGAGTTGAAATATTATTCTAGATATCCTTACAAAATATGATGACACAGTATCACCTCCTATCATCCCTATTGTCCTTAGTTCATTCTTGAGGATAGATATCTAACTAATGTTCTTGATGGTGAATAACTTGGAAAGAGCTTCATACATTTCTTGAGTGGAATCTATCTTGGATATGTATGGAATTAGGTTGTATTTTACTCCATCTACTATTAGATTCATGGCCAAGATTTCAGTTTCTCTCAACTTCTCCTTTCTTTCATCATATGTAGGTTTCTTGACCTTTCCTATAACAAAATCCAAAACTTTGTGCCTAGTGAGGATAAGGTATATCCTCTTTTTCCATGCCCTGTAGTTGGAGGCTCCTTCTAAGTTATTTTCTCCCTTCATTTTTTAGTTGACATAGTTCTTATAGATAATAGTCTCCTTATATTTTCCATTTACTTAATGACCTTTGTTCGATCCCCTTTTCTTCAATAGATCTTAAAGCTACATTTTTCTTCCTTCTTCACCTTAGATTTGACACAATGTTAGGAAATCAGAAAGGCATAAGTATTTCCTTATGTTGATAATTACTTGTGATATATTTGTGCACTTATTAAATTTATTATGTTATTTTTTTATCTTTGTTTCATTAATGAATTAGAAAAACAAAACATGAAGATAAACAACACTAGATGTAGGCTATTATCCAAAGCTAAAACCCCTCTATAAGGGAATACCCAGTCAAACTCTTCCACTAGTAAATCAAATTAAGATAGACCAAGAACGTAGACCCAAAATACCTTCCTCCTCCACCAAATCGAGCTTTCAATATGATTAAAAACACTTCGGTAGTCCCTTCTTGTTTAGCAGCTACAACCCCAACAACAATCTATAACTTCGATCCCCAACAACTTCAGATTTTTTCCCCTGTTGGCTTAGGGATTCCTAACCCAAGTTCAGAGTTAGTTGTGCCAAACAAATACCTACACTACTGGCCCTTTTGGCATCAATCCGCATAGTGCGGACTAAAGTCTCACTTGAAGCAGTAGGGGGGATGCTGGAACCAAGTTTCCGCATCCAGAGATCAATATGATGTTTTTTTATGACCTAGATCTGCTTTCGCGTAGAGATCTAAGCCCTTAAGTCTTAGCGTTGTATCTTCTGTTGATCGGCCTCTAGACTTCTGCAAAGTTCTATGACTAGATTTTTCAGACCCTGAACAAGAAAATTAGCTACTTACACACACCATAGATTACCCTTATATCAATATCTATTCAGATATACCTAAGTGTTTGATGACTTTAACAGAAAGTGTTATGATCTTCGCGTAATCACTTAACATTAATTACATTAAGATAATAATACAGATCAAGTAAAGTTGTGCATCAATACATCATTATTTTATAAAGACATCATTTTACCACAATATATATTGCAATCATACATAACGGAGGTAAATCAATAAAACACAGGAATTTCTGCAATAGCCTTCTTTATTGATCTTCAATATAAATTTAGTGACTCAATACTTCCCTACGCACTCAGTTGTAGGGGTTTGCACACTCATATGCAGACACTATTCTAGGCCTCTTCTCACTCAGCTACAAACCCTTTTTCCCCTCTAAGACTTCTTTGCGCTACACTTCTTCACTCGTACCCATAGACAAACTTAGATCTCATTCTTCCTTAGACTCTTCTAAGACACATCTATTTATACGCTACCATGGTCCGCGGACCATGGGTAGATCTTCAAAAAATGACTCAAGTTTACATAATTGAGGGTAAAAACCCTTTTTGAGTCTTAACTAAATCTATTCTTTGCGTCCTTAATTTACAGAGAATTTACATCTTTTTGCATCAAAACTTGGGCTTTTGCCTTGAAAATGACCTGGGGGACCCCATCCCAACAAGCCCCCAACAAAAAGGTCATGACTTGCCCTCGAGTCACTTGACTGGTGTGGTGATTATGCTGCGAAGATCCTTGAACTCCACCTACACAACTTCTACTTCAGCTGCACTTTGCGTGGCTGCCTGCTTCACTTGTTCCGCCAGCTACTCTGTGGCTGGTCCTTCATTGGCTCGCTTGATCTTCTATTGTGTAAGCTACAAATTCGCCAAATTTTCCTGTATGTTGGCCACAAATAGGTAGGCTTCGTCCATATAAGTACCCAACTATGCCTTAAGGACTGCTTCCTTTTTCTATGCTGCTTCCACTTGTGCAAGAAGTTTATTTTCCTCATGTAACTTGGCGAGGCATTGCACTGTAGCAATGGAGCATGTTGTTGCCCTCACTTCGTCGTACTATTGCTGGATCTCAAGGATCTCTATATTCAAAATCCACATGGTGGGATCTTCCCGCAGGGCCATAACTACTTCCATGGCCTGTTTGAATAAATCCATGCAGTTAATGGCCGTGTCATCCACAGTAGTGATCCCTTCCTTAACAAAAACTTCATGTTGTTCCTTGACCTCAGGCTGAGTGGAAGGCCGTGACTTGAGTTCTAGCTCTGTGATTTGTATGTTGAGTTCAAAATGAACTCTAGCCACCTCTACCTTAGCATCGCAGATACTCGCAGCGCGTTTTTGGATCTTGGCCTCTAGTTGCGCTTCCTTGGGGATGTGCAACTCTGGCACTGTTTGGCACACCTCTACAACTGTTGCTGCCAACTGGGCATTCTTCTCCTTAATTTTATCTCTTTCTTTCAGAGCCTTTGTCTTCTCGACAAACATTTTTTCATTTTTCACCATGTACTCACTGACTAAGTTGAGAGCGTGTTGCTCCCGTGGTCTCAATTCCGCTGTCACACCTGTCTGTAGCACATGATTATATTCATTGGGAAGCACTACAATGTTGAGGCTAATGTTTTTTAGAGTGCTCACAATGACCTTGTCATCGACCGATTCCACGCTCAGATATCTTTTGGGTAGCAAGATTGTCCTGAATACATTTGTAGCCTAACTGGTCCTTGGTGCCAGGCTCTTTTGCCTGGCACTGCCTTGTCTCGCACCCACCTAAATTCAGTTAGTATGGATCTATAGTTCATGCAGATCCTTCTGAATATTACCTAAGGACTAAAAGTACTATTGCTCAAACTGCTGCGATAACTTGTCGGTAGTGTCGTGCACCTTTTCCTCAATATCGTTGAGATTTCCCTCCATTAGCATAATGGGATCTAGCAGTGGCTTAATCACCTTTGACTTCTTCTGGGGCTCCTCCTTCTGCTGTTCTCTGTACCTCTTTACCCGGAATGTAGTGCTCTGCCCCTCATAGCCACCACTGCCCTACGATGACTACTCTACCTCCTCAGTCTGGGGAAAATGGGATTTACTGCTTCGATCAGAGTTGTGTTGCTCTTGTTTAGCCTGCTGCTTTGCAGTGCGCTCCTTTTCCAGTCAGGCCTTCTTCTCAACCTCCTTCCCTCACTGCGTGCCAACTTTTGGGCCACCTGCTTCGCTGCATCCCTCCTTTTTTCTCTGCTGAACTCTTTGCACCTTTGATTTTACCCATGGCCAAGTTAGACAGAGAGTGCTAGCCTGCTGGCCAACGCTTAATTACTTCTTGAATCACATCCTCTGTGGTGAGATATGGCAGATCAAACCACTTATGCTCTTCTGGGCTTGAATATAAATGCAGTGGAAGTCTACCTTGAATTTCACATACTCTGACAATTGTTCAAACATTGTTGGGGACAACCATGGGTGTTGGTTGATGGCCATGTGGATGCTTGCCTCCATCGAAACCCAATTTTTTTTTGTATTTGTGACCTGCACAGGGTCCTTCGTGACCCAAACAGTGGTGAATTGTGTAGCATCCAAAAATCCTACCTCCAAGGAAGAAAACTGACTGTCCTCCGACAACTCCCATGTAACTAGCATACTAGAGAGCAAAAGCCATGCGTAGTGGAAGGTCTTGCTCTCATCTTGAGCCTCGCAACAATTCACAAGGAACTCGCTACACAAATAGCTCGAATAGTTAAACTGCACGCCCTTTGTGCACTGTGCAGCTAATGGGATTACGGGTGTTGGAAACTCATCTGCGCAACATTTCCTCATGACCTTACCAGCTAGTATCTTCGTGGAAATTTTATTGCAGGTTTGTTGATGGATGTGATGGAGTACCCACACAGCTTCTTGAGAAGCTAAAATTTCGCCTTCATCTTCTGTGCCAAGTCCCTGTCGCTTGTCTTTCCACCAAATTCCTTGGCCAGATTCAAGCCTTCATATGGCAGGAGCATGATCCAGTGGATGAGCATGTCCATGATGGGGATAGGCACGCCAAGCCATAAGGACCCATCGTGCATTAGAGTCAGTAGCTACTGTATACAAGTGGTATTTATGTTAGAGTGGTGGTAGTGGGGTATCCATAGTAGGTTCAATAACTCGAACTACTCTACTCCACAGATCCATTGAATTGGTTCTAGCCTCCAATGCAGTGACACTAGAGTCTTTGCAATATACTTGCTTCATGTAATTCTCCATCGTAAGGTGGGGGAACCTCTCATGGTCAGCCAAGTCCCAATCTTCCATCTTTAAAAGGGGAACCTGCGTAAGGCGTAGACCTTCAAAGGTGATATTTTCTGGGAACACGGGTGTGTGAATGACAATTTTTTCCATGTCTAGGTCCTTGGTGACCTTCACCTTTCCTTTACACGGAGGGAAATACTCCAACAACTTGGAGATGGTCTCCACGCCCTCAACATCGATATCTTCAACACCCTCTTCAGCCTCCAAGTCTACAACCTTCTCAAGTTTCTTGTCCTTCCTCTATGCCTGGGTAGCAGAGTGCTTTCTACGCCACTCGCTCAGTGGCACTGGCCTTTTTTGCTTGTCTTTCTTTGGCTTGTGGGTCTCATTCACTAGTGTAGGCTTCGACCTAGGTGACCTCGATGCTATAGGCATAGGATCTGGAGCCTACATGCTCACAACTTCTAGAGCCACTCTTTCGGAGGCAACAGTTCCTCTAGTGCTTGCAGTCACACTTGGTCGATTCATAAGTGACAAAAATCACAACTCAAAAATGCAAAAGGTGCAAAGTGTTCTCTGTTGGATGGGAACACATAATTTATAGGATATTTTGAATTCAAATTCAACAGTTCCCCCCAAAATCATTCATAAATGCTGATTTGGCAGTAGATCTCCAAATATTTCAGCCTTAAATGTGCCCCCACCCCCTGCTCCTCTTTACCATCTCCTGGCTGTCAAATCATGAATAATGACTTTAATGGTCATTTGCTGTCTCTGATCTGTAGTAGCTCCCTCCATAACGCGACTGCCTTCATGTTGTTTCTGGCATTGTGACATCACCCTCTTCCGTGGAGCTCCTCTATTGCGTAGCTCCCAAAATCGGGTAGTGTAGTTTATAGTCCCGTTCTCCCTTGAAACTGCCTGGAGCACTAAGAATCTACTACTGTCATGTAGTAATTGAGCCGGATCTCCAGCATAGGGCTTCAACTCACTTGCATTCACCCTTCCTAGAAAAGTCTCTCCATTTAGTTTTGTAAGCTGAATCACGCCCCCATATGTGATTTCTTTGATGACATATAGCCCCGACCAATGCATCTAAAACTTTCCTGGAAGCTTATCAAACTTACTATCATATAATAAAATGAAGTAATTTACCTTAAACGTGCACATATTGATGTGTCGATCGTGCCATGCTTTTTCACATTCCTTCTGTACTTGCTGATGAAATCTAGCCAAGAATTTGTCTTCTTCGAGTTCCATCAACTGCACGAGCCATTCATTCAAGGCTCTATGGTCTGCCATCCCTGTGAAAGCTGCTATGTGTATAGTAGGCATGATATATTCCATAGGCATCACAACTTCTATGCCATAGACAAACCAAAGATGTGTCTAACCTATTAGCTTCTTGTAAGTAGTCCTGTACGCCCATAATACTATTGATATGCGCACGTCCCAATCATTTCGTTGCACATTGAAAACCTTTTTTAGTGCATTTTCTAATATCTTATTGAAAGCCTCCACTGTTCCATTAGCCTAGAGGTGATATGGTGTACTCTTATGATGATAAACCCGAAACTCTTTTGTCAGTGCGCTGATTGTTTCGTTGAGGAAGAGCGTATTGCAATCACTCATCAACACTTTTAGGCAACCAAACCTGGTCAACACATGTTCAAATAAGAATTTAGCTGCTGTCACTCCTGTACAATCCTTCACAGGCTATGCCTCTGCCTATTTGGTTAGACACTCTGTTGCGGTGATGATATAACACACAACTATTTTCTTGCCTGGCGGATGAATTGGTCCTACAAAGTCAATAGCCCATTTCTCAAATGGATGTAACGACACATGAGGATTCAGAGGTAGCTCATCCCTTCGCGATGGCCTTCGCGTTCTTTGACATGCATCACATGCCCTACAATATGCTTTTGGTAATGTAGGCCAGCACAACTCGACATGCAGAATCTTCTACACCATTGCCTTCCTTGCATAATGCCCTCCTTCAGCCCCTCCATAAGCCTCTGCAAGGATGTTGTCTCTTTCAAAATCGGGCACATACCATTGGAGTAGCTCGTCTGAACCCATCTTGTATAAATGTCCTACAATTACCAAGAAATCAGCCACGTGTACTACCAACTCTTTCTTTTGCTGATTGGTGTAGCCTTTTGGAGCCATCCTTGTGGTCAAAAAGTGGCTAATATCTATAAATTGGTTATCCACTATGCGCACCACGAAGAGTTGCACGTCGGGAAACCCTTCCTCCAAATTAGTAGTCTCCTCCCCTATTTCAATTCGTGAAAAATGGTCAGGTCTTGCATTCAACCTTCCCAGCTTCACAATTACCTCAAAGTCATAGTCTTAAAACAACAACAACGATATGCATATCGTCCCCCCCAACACAATATTGACTAGGTACTTCAATGAAAAATGTTTGGAGTACATATTGAAATTCCCGCTCAACAGATAGTTTCTGAACTTTTGGAGCAAATACACCATAGCCAATCCCTCCCGCTTTTCCGTTGAGTATTTCTTCTCAGCTTTCGACAAATTTCTACTTGCAAATGCTATAGGATGATCCATCTCTCCACCATCCTGTGTCAGCACTTCTCCCAACACAATACAAGAGGCATCAACGTGCACATGGAATTCCTTCTTCCAATCTGGGAAGACCAAGATCAGCGTGGTGACCATGTTTTCTTTCAATACATCTAGAGTGCGCTGACATTCTTCATCCCACAGAAGGTAGCGTCCTTCTTTAGTAGCTTCTCCATAGGCACGGTAAAATGGGCATAAGCCTTAATGAACTTTCGTTAATACCTAGTATGGCCTAGCGTTGCACACTGTTGTTTGATACTCCTTGGGGCCTCCATATCGACTATATTACTGAGATCTTGGTAGGATCCACCATTAGTCCTTGCTTGCATACCGCATGACCTAGAAAAATTCCAAAGGGGACACAGAATAAGCATTTCTTCACGTTCAACGTGATCTGATATCTTCGACACGTATCCAACATTAAGTGTAGACTGGCTACAAGGTGCTTTACTAACCCAAACACTATCCAGCCATCAAAATATACCTCCAAGAATTTGTGAATGAACTCTTTGATTGCCATGATGACTATGCGGGAGAATATTTCCGACGTATTCTTAAGTCTGAATGGCATCACTGTATATTGGAAACAACCCCATTCTGTCGTGAACGTTGTTTTATTCCTATCTTCCAGTGTGATATTAATTTGATGGTACTCGAAGAACCCATCGGTGAATGAGTATGCCTCCTGCCCTCCAATGTTGTCCAATACCTCATTAGTAAACAACGTCAGGAAAGGATCATGGACGTAGGCGTCATTAAGTTTCCTAAGATCCATGCAACTCTATGTTTCTGATTTATGTTTCTTTTCTTAGACCACCATTGGGCTCACCCAATCAGATTCCTCCACAGGTTAGGTAATGCCCACCTCAAGCATCTTGTCCAACTCCAA
This sequence comes from Pinus taeda, assembly GCA_000404065.3. Classification (NCBI taxonomy): domain Eukaryota; kingdom Viridiplantae; phylum Streptophyta; class Pinopsida; order Pinales; family Pinaceae; genus Pinus; species Pinus taeda. The sequence goes on from APFE031501139.1 coordinate 47,007, forward strand.
GCAGACCTTTTCCTTATATTTGGGATTAAGGCGATATGGCCTTTTCTTGATGGGCTTCGCGTCTGGTTTCAAAGTTATTTTCATCACACCAAATTTCCTATGATGCCTTTCAAGTCAAAGCATTTTGTAGGAAAAATATCCTGGTACTTGCAGAGTAACTCAACAACTTTATCCACTGTGGCATCATCCCAATAATATCCAATCTTCACAAATTTTGGCAACACTTCAGTACCAATGTTTGCTTGCCTAGTCTTTAATGATGCAGTGATATCTAGGTTCTCTATCTACGGACCTTTGACCTTGTGGTGACCCTCCATATCTGGAATATTGATATTCCTTGGATCCTCATCCTCCTCTTTAGTAGTCACATTGTAGCATTCCAATGTATGGCACAGCTGGGTGCTCCACTCTGGTTGAACCAATTCCAAAGGATCCTGCAGAATTCTAAAGATCGTTGCCTTAACCTCCTATAGTGCTTCATCAATGTTTTCAAACCCATCTTCAAAACTGAAGGTCATAAAAAATCCTTCTCTTAAGATATTTCACTCCACAGTGTCATGACAGAGCTCTGTTTCCACATAACAATTCATAGGGATTATATCCAGAGTGTGATCGAATAAGTGCACCCACTCTGGTTGCAGCTCTGTTCCATATAATTTAGTCCATTTTGCTAAATGATCACGCATATCATTCCTACCGTCATATTTCTTAGTTAACCACAAATTAGGATGACCAAATCGCATCTTCACGATCCTCCTGTAATCGCGCCATTCGTCAAAGTTGTCCTTGTGTATACCCCACCATTTAGCGGGCGTAGCACGCAGTGCCAAATCCAGTGCCTTAAAATGATGATCCTATGGGATCTCTCTTTCAAAATCATGCAAAAACTTATCTACATCGGTTAAACAAGCGTAATGAGGTAAATTTCTTACTTCCGATGACATACAATGCAATGATTTAGTCCTCATATTGCAGTGCAGCGTAGATACTTCATGCAACCTATTCTGCCAATGCTCCAAATATTCATCTGAGTCTGAGGTACAGGAGCTTTCACAGTCCCATGCAATTGATTCATCAGTTGTTGGATTAACCTAATCTTGGTCTCTTGCCATAATTTAATAGATTTGATCCAAGTCATCATCACTTTCCTCATAGTTGTGAACCTATTCAATATAGTGTGGTCCTTCTGTAGGGTCTAATGGTAAAACAATGCAGAGTGATTTCCTTTCAAATAATATTTTCCGCTTCTTCAAATTGATGACCCCATTCATATCAATATCCCAATCAATTGAAAGGAGCGTGGGGTATGCATTGTTGTCATCAACAATTTCTATCACTTCAAAATCAGCCTGTGTGCTCGCACCTTCTGTTAGCACCTAAATCCGCCTTAGGCTGAAGGAAGGAAAAATTCAGGGTAACCACAAACCATGCTCAGTCTGGTAGCTAGCTCTACCAGAACAGGAGAGTGCTCTCTCCGAGTCACGCTCAGTGAATAGATAAACGAGATGGTTTGAGATGACTTACAGTGAAATATTGATCTTAGGCTAGTAAGTGAATATGGATACATGAAATGATTTTTATGAATGACTGTGTTTCTGGGATGGTATGGGACCAATGGACTGCAATGAACAAAGAATTTAATACAAAGGCACAGATTACTTCGTGAGGCAAGACAGGTGGAGAGTCCAACAATTTAGTTTAAGATAGCGCGGAATGGAGAGATTGTTTAGGAGGGTGAAAAGGGCATGGATAACATGAATGCTTTTCAACAGAAAAGAACATTGAACATGAAATTTTCCCACGGCAGAGCAATAAAATTGAATTCTACCTTAGCTAACTTAGAAAATTTCACTGGAAATGAATATGAAATGAACTATGAAACATAACAAAGTACATATGAAACATAAGAGACACATTTTCTACACTCACAACCACATGAATCTCATGAAACAGAGCCACTGCCTTTCATTAATCCTCTGTAAAAATATACAATGAAGAAACAAAGTTTCTTTCCCACAGTATCCCAGAAGTTACAAGCCAACCAACCATTTACAAATAGTTTGCATAAAATATATAGAATTTTCTATGAAGAGATAGAGTGCCCAAGGGTTTGGGTGTTACTCGAATCATTACAAAATGGAGGTGGAAAGCCAACCATTAGATACAGGTGCAACGTTACAAACATGACAAATGGCTTGGGTGACTGTTTGCCTTCCTTTGCCACTTGGATAGAAGCTAATCTGGAGTGAAAATAATTTAAATTCCACCTTATGTGCCAAAAAATTAAAGTGTAGATGAGCAGGCCCACTTTGGAGAAGTCGCGAATCGAAATTTCGCAAAACAGAGGTAAATTGGGCCTTTTTTCCTATATGCGTCGCGCCAATTTCTATATGTGCCGTGCCACTTTGGAGCCTGTGTTGAGGCACTTGTAGGAGTCCAAAATGTGCCCAAGTGTGCTTGTTGGAAAGCCTGTCTTGTCTACTGTCAAACCCAGGTGGAATGTTTGAATTTGGTGCTCATTTTCCCCTCCAAATCTTCATTCTCCTAAGACTGCTTCCTGTGTGTCAAAATAGGGGCAAAGAGGTCATTTTTTGGGTGTTTTTGACCTCCTGGAGACTCAAATCATGCCCAAATATCTTTCCCGAGTGCCAGTAGTCATGATTTTGCATGTTGAATCTAAAAATGCAAGCCTTTTCTCATTTGGAGCTCCCAATTCTAAGCATCGCGCCAGTGGCGTGGCGCACAGGGAGAAAAAAACCTGTGTTTGTGACCAAAAAATTTCCATGTGACCAAAATTGTCCCAAATTTCTTGAAATTTGGGCTAGATATTCTCTAAGAGGCACTATGTTGGGCCACAGAAGCTTCAGCCAAGATTCGAAGTCGATCTTGCTCTTTTGCCTCTTTTGTTGCTTTGCTCAATTTTGCCTTCAAGCTCCTTATCCGGGCCGTTGCACTCATGTTCTGTGCCCTATAATGATAAACCATCCTCCTCAGTATGGTTTTGTCTCTATCGGCCTTCTCCAGTAGCTGCTCAAGGTGTATGTTGATCCACTCTAGCCATGACTCATGGTCATTGTTGATCTCTTGCTCCAAGGTAGTGAGCTCGATCCTCCTTTGCTGGGCAGCTTGTCGATTCTCACAGATGTTTTGCAGCTCCATGATCTCATGCTGGTCCTCAAGATTCTTGTTTCTCTAGTCCAAATACTTGATGATCCATTTGGGCCTCTCCACGTTGAGTGACAAGTCTTGGATCTCCATGTTCTGCTCCTGAATAGTCGTCCTGAGTCAGGCATTCTCCACCTCTGCATCATCATCCTGAATGAGGATGAAATCGGCCTCCTGTTCACCTGATGGCCCCTCATCATGCATGAGATTCTTGCCCTTGTCCTGTACCTGTGTAGTTGATGCCGGAAGCGAGGCCCCTTCCACCACGGGTGGAGATAACACTCGCTTTGCTGCTGCAAACAAGTGCCTACTGCCTCTCTGATATGTCACGAATACTGGCATAGTTGTGGTCTCATGGTGCTCATACTGATGAGAAGGACCACCTATCTCATGTTCTGGCTCTGATAGTACCTGTGAAGTGCTGAAGAGGTCACGGGAGATGAAGTCCTCCCAAGCAATGCCATGCAATCCCAACTGATGATCTACCAAAATTCGGCAAAGAGCAAAGTGATACACGCTGTTAAGCTGCTGCTGAGGGGTCTTATGCTGCATGAAGGTGTTCATCCTCTCTATGTTCCTACATATGAAAAATGGGAGGTTCATCATCCTCACCCTGGTAAAGTGCATGAGCAGCCTGATGTGATAGGCATATAGTTGAGAGAACCTCCCCTCACAGCTGAAGTATTTCATGATCAATTTCATGAGTGGAGCATACTCATCTTTCAGGTACCTGAATGGAAAGACTCTTGTGAGTTGACTCAAGAATCTAACCTTAATGTAAGACTCATAATGTAGCCTATCCACTTTCTTCTTCTTATGCCACTGTTCTCCAACATTTGGTATGCCCGTTGCCACTGAGATAGTTTCGGGTGTCAATGTGAAGGTGACCTCGGCCAAGATAGACTGACCTCCATGTAGGTGAAGCACAAAATGTCGGGCCAACTCATGATGAACTCTAACATTAGCCACCCTTTGACAAAATTGAAAACATGCTAGGTGCTGGAAACATGACATGGCAAGAGGGCATGCTTGTAATTCAGTGAGGGTAGTGGGCTCATCCCTAACATGTTTGCCACTCTTGTGATGTCTCCTGGGATCCCGCTCTTCCGAGGATGAGTCACTTTGTGTCTCCATCTCATACTCTGATGAATGCTGTGATGCCATGACTACTGTGTGTACTGTATTTAGGCTGCCCTTTGATGATGGTGTGAAGTTGGGTGCTCTTGTGATATCTATCACGAAGGGGAACAATGAAACAAAGGGGAGTATTAGGAGGGGAGTAATGTGATAGGAATAGGGGTTATGGGGAGAAGTTTGTTTAGGGATATATAGGGGGTTTGTGTATTTGATAGGGTATGGTTTTTGGGGTTTTGACAAGGTAGGGTTTTGGGGTGTTATGTTGACAAAAGAGTGGAGGGATAGGGGATAGGGTTTGGTAGTATTTTAGGGTAGGGATAATAGGAAAAATGAGAAAGGGAGGATAGGGAAAAATGGTAGGTGAGGGAAAAAATGATGGGTGAAATGGAACCTTGGCACTAACACCACACTTTTGCAACCCTAGCCATCATGGTTTTTAGTGTTTTCTTGTGGTTGATTTTATGAGTTTTTTCGCATTCAAACATCACCATAAACCACCATATCATTTATAAACTTTGATGAACAAGTCATGTCATAGAGCCTACCTTTTAATTTTATGGGCTTCACAAAAAATTTGAGGTGATTTGGCATTGTTTTGGCCCTTTGTGGGTGTGTGCCACACACCAAACCCAGTGTGCCACACCCTAGGTGTGCGTCATGCCCATTGAAAAAATACATTGGGGGTTGGCTCTGTGTGCGCCGCGCCCTCTGTGTGCACTGCGCCCCTGAGTATATGCGCCGCGCTCCTGGAAACTTCCTCCAACTCTCTCAAACACGCATGATGCACACTCAAACCCTTTGCAATGTCTTCCTATGCACTTGATTTGTACAATGGCTTTGATTTTGGTGAAAACTTGTATATAAAGACTTGGAAGTGATGGGTTGAATTTTTGCTTCTCAAAAAACCCATTTTTCTAATGTTATGTTTTGACACTTTTTCACTGACTTTAAAGCACACTGTTTTTCACTTTCCCTTTGAAAGTTTAGCTCAAATGATGAAATTTGCGGCACTCTTTGCAGGGATTGCATGATAGGACATTTGGCCATGGAAACCATGCCTACATCTGAAGAAATCAACTGATGACTTTTTTTGAAAATTTTATCACTAATGACACTGTTTGACTTTTCTTCAAAACAAAGTTTTGAAGAAGAGTCAAATTCTATCCACATGACGATGAAGCTCTCTGAATCATAACTGTGTAAGGGCCTCACTCTGGCCTGCATGGCTTTATTGAATATGTTTGAAGACCAAATTGATGAATCCCTAGACCTAACTATCGAAAAATGACTTTTGTCCTTTAAAGGACCAGACCTTGACTGTCATGGACTTTGGTGATTATTGACAAAAGACCTGAGCCAGGAGGAGCCGAACATGAGGGGGAATGACTAGCATGAACTTTTTCGTCAGATTATGGCATGCCCCTAGTGGAATGCAGCTGGGTGAATGGAGCGGGACACCTAAAAATGAAATGCATAAAGAGTTTGGATCTCTGATGGAGGACTGACCAGATCGACTCTAACACCTTCTATATCTATGGTAAATCCATGCAGACTTTCCAGAGGGATAATCTTCTATTGGTTCATCATCCTTAACTGAATTGGAGCCCATTAAAATGTGGGTCTCCCCATCCTCTCTCATGTCTATTTAGGAGAAACGTTCGCGTCAAACCCCAAATTTAGAATAACCTGGTCCATCTCATAGTCTCCTATTTGCACGGTGAACCTCATCTCACACCTTGTCCTTGTCTTATGTTTGCCAATATTTCTGACTACACGGTGTCCTTTAGGAGGATTTTCCTTCCTTGCGGACTTATTTATTAATTCTTGCAACCCTTTCCCAGCCTTGCTATCACGTAGAAGTTTCATACAAGTTTCCAAGAAGGATGTGGTAAGCATAGAGGGGTCAACCTCTGTAGGTGCACTGGTTGCTGGTAGTTTGTCTTGAGGTAGAGGCCTCAACGAATATTTTCTTTGCCTCCATAAATGTTTCCTTCGTGCACCCCAGATCAAACCCAACCTCCTTCTCTTGCGCCTTGTGGACCCACCCACTTTCTTTAGGCTGTTTTCCTTTATCATCACTAATAGTTATTCCGCTTCGTAGCACGATATTAATATGTGGATCTTCTTTGTAAGGCTTGAATCTCATCATCTATGGGTTCTAGGTAGGATTATGAGGCTGTTCCTTCTTCTCCTACATCTTGGCTATCAACACAGGGAATTATTCTATTGTATGGTCAAACTGAGTGTAGTATTGACATGACATGCATGTTTGACTCATACACTCCCATGCGTAGTGCCCCAGTGTTCCAAAATTATAGCAATTGACCTATCCACGACCTCTAGCAGGTCCTCGTCCTCCTCGACCTCATGTGCGGCCATGATATCCTCCATGCACTCCCGCAACATCCTGGTCTGGAGGCTGATTTTCTACTTGCATTCGATATGTAGGTGTCCTCTCCATTATTAGTTCGTAGTTATGTTAATGGTGCTCATCATAGTCCACTGATTTATAGAAATCACATAACAATTGTTATGGTGTTTGCACAAATTTTTGCAGCAAGTGATAATTATCTGTAACATGTTTTCTAGCCACCTGACAAATAGCACACCATAGTGCAGGCCCCATACTTGGTCCTCCTGGAGCTTCCTGCCTCAGGGGCATCATCCCCCCCCTTGAGATATAATTCATGAAGATGGGGAATTATCCTTATCATGCCCCTGGCTCTTACACTTGAGGCGCTAGACTTCTTTGCACACCTCTGTCCTAACCTCCTTTTATTTTTCAAGCTCTAAAATTCCAAATAGAGGTTCTGCAACTGTGAGTGATTTTTTTTGGACTCCCAAAGACATGTCCTGAATAGGTGTTTCATGCAACCTCATTGTGATTTCCATAGCTTCTGCCTGCATTCCTATCTTTTTATACAATAAATAAATCCTTAGGTGGGGCAGGAGCGCAACTATAAACTAATCACAGTGCTGATTATCTGTAAGATTCATCTTAGCTTTACAGATCCCACACTTCAGTCTTTGATCTAGCTCCTAGGGCATTTCACCGGGCCTCGTCGTGATTTCCATAAATCCAATTACTGATTGTGAGATAGAATTACTCTTATTGAAGTCTTTGTTCAAAATAATCAGAGTATCTGCTAATGATTCCAATGGATTATCAGTGCAGTACTTAATGTACCATGTCATCATGCATTCCTACAGAGCAGTAACCAACTGCGCCTTATTTATATTATCATCTGTGATTTGTTGTGTTTTCCACGCAACCTTCGTAACAAACCAAAACTGATCTGGATCCTCAATTCCTAAGCCCTTGAACACTAGAAACTTCATTGTATTCGACATGTTGAATGATGATGGGAGTGATGGTGGTGTGGGTGAAGGTGTATGTTGTGTGGGTGAATGTGGAGGTGGTGTGGACATTATCCATGGAAAACCCAGTCTTATCAACTGGACAACACTCTACGGTGAAGTCTCTGCTCCTCCCTTGTCATCACTCACAGGAGGTTCAACCAATGAGATATATTCAGGGCCTGTTCTTCCCCTATCCCTGAAGAGCTTCCCACTTAGCGTAGTTCCAGACATCAAGGTAGTGGCATAACAAGTTTCTCATACAACATCATCTTAATCAAAGTATTCAAATATTTTAGATAATTACCTCAAGGTCCCTTGAAGAAGCATATGAGGAAATAAGTACGGAACCATTTGTTGGCTTAGGGGGTCCTGGACTAGGTCTAGAGTTATTTGTACCAAACAAATCCCTACATTACTAGCCCTTTCAGCATCAATTTGTGTAGCACGGATTGAAGTCTGTCCCGAAGTAGTATGGGGGGATGCTGGAACTAAGTTTCCACATCCAGAGATTAGTGTGATGTCTTTTTATGACCTAGATCTTCCTTCACGCAGAGCTCTAAGTCCTTAAGGCTTAGCATTGTATCTTCCCTCGATTAGCCTCTAGACTTCTGTGAAGGTCTATGACTGGCTTTTGCGGACCCTAAACAAGAAAATTAGCTACTTACGTGCACCATAGATCACCCTTAAATCATTATCTACTTAGATCTACCTAAGTGTTCAATAATTTTAACATAAAGTGTTATGATCTTCACATAATCACTTAACTTTAATTTCGTTCAGATAATGAGATGGATCAAGTTTAGTCACACATCAATACATCATTATTTTATAAAGACATCATTTTATCACAACATATATCGCAATCATTCATAACAGTGGTAAAGAGATAAAACACAGAAATTTATGCAACGACATTCTTTATTGATCTTTAATATAGATTTCCAGACTCAATGCTTGATGCAAGAGCATCCAACACCCTCAGACAAAGGGAAGAATCCAAAGCAAGCGAACATGGACAAGGGGAGCAAAACAGAGGAAACTTCATTTTAAATTAGAAAAATAGATTTAAAGGAGGAATTGGATAAGTCTTGAAGATTTTTAATGTAATCTGCCATGTGTCATCAATATGCATGTAGTGAGAGCTTCAGGGCTTTTAGAGGAAAGCATGGAGAATTTGATCGGATCCTTGAAGTGATCCGATCCAACAATGCTTCTTCTATATATGTGTGTTGAACCTGCGTGTTCAAGGGAGAAAAGAGAGGCACAGAGTGATTAATATGGAGCAGACAAGGTGTAGTCGAGAGGGAGTCTGTTCCTAAGGCTGAAATGCCTTGGATGTAATCTTGTTGTTTATAATATAATACATGTGTGTTCTGTGTATTCCTACGTGTCTGTGTTGTGTTTTCCTTGTCAAGATATATATATATATATATAATATATATATAGATATATATATATATAGATATATATGCAGGTTCAAATCCCAATTATGAATGAATGTTTATCAACCATCGACTATGGTTGGATTGGTGGCGATCCACAAATTAATGGATTGTTGTTATATATGCATATTCAACATCAATGGAATGATGGTGCGCTTAACTGAAATGTTTCCAGACTATCGCATAACTGTGTTTAACGCAAAAATTCCCCAAAAGATAATCGAGACTAAGTTAAGGAGGAATGGCTACGAACCCAGAGGAGTCGTTGGATCCAATGATCAACAGTTTAGATCCTTTAAATCGCATCGGAAAAAGTCCCTTGGTGATATCGGAATCGGCCCTTGTAACAGAGCGATATGATGTTGCGATTACACCACAACCGTAGGATCCTGGGCCATATTGATGGCTCAGATGTGCTCGGAGATCGCACATTGGAGAAGCCAAAGGACTTAGCCAGGCAAGGGAAACGCTGATGGCCGATGAACAATATGGCTACATTTCCGATAGACCAATTAGGTGATCGGGACAGTTGGCAATCAGAGGTCAAGTATATCAGGGGTCTAGAGGAATAGCACTTAAGGTGGCGAACCCATCAATAGTTATAAAGGCGAGCCTATAATATTTGAGGTCCGAGCATGGGTTCTACGCAGAATTTTCCCGTGCACTCTTTGTATTATGTAATATGTGTTGTGAGGGTCCTGATAGTGTAAAGGTTTGATAGTTGAATGGTGTGGTGGTTTCGATTTTAAATGTAAGTCCATGATTGAAAGGCTTATAGCCTCGATACGCTTCCAATAGGTCTTGTGGGCTATATCCCATAGGCCTCAGGATCGATTATTTAAGGGAAAGGGATTTTGGCTTACCCCCAAAATATCAACCCCCATCATTTGATATCAAAGCAGGGAAAGCTTCCCGTGAGGAGAAGGATTCCAAAGAGAAAGAAGAAGGAGAAGGAGGTACAATTTTTTAAGCTGGAGTGCTTGTGGTCTTACTGTCGCATAGAGAACGATAATAAAAGGTGAGATGACTTGCAACAAACTTAGAGCAATATGTGTTCACTTGGTTCGAGAGGAGAGAACTTGAAGGATGCCAACAGACTAAGCTAAGGAGAAAGCTTGGTGAGGTATCATGTAGCAGAGGAATAATTTTACTACAGAGGTTTGGTTGCAGCTCACAGAAGACCATGAAGGTAGTTCCACTGAAGGATTGAAACATTGGGTAGAATTGCTAAAGACAAGGAGAAGCATATGACCAGGAGGTCATAAATTTTTGTTCCTCGGGAGTCTGATGCAGGAGCATCCAGCACCCTCAGACAAAGGGAGGAATCCAAAGCAAGTGAACATGGACCAGGGGAGAAAAGCAAAGGAAAATCTGTTTTAAAGCAGAAAAATATATTTAAAGGAGGAATTGGATAAGTCTTGAAGACTTTTAATGTAATCTGCCATGTGTCATAACAATGCATGTAACGAGAGATTTAGGGATATTAGAGGAAAACATGGAGAATCTGATAAGGTCCTTGAAGTGATCTGATCCAACAATGCTTCTTATATATGTGTGTTTGTTTATAACATAATACATGTGTGTTCTGTGTATTCCTACGTGTCTGTGTGTGTGTTTCCTTTTTCAAGTCTGATATATATATATATAGTATATATATATAATATATATATATATATATGTCACAAGTTCAAATCCCAATTATGAATGAATGTTGATCAACCATCGACTACGGTTGGATTAGTGGCGATCCACAAATTAATGGATTATTGTTATATATGCCTATTCATGCATCAATGAAATGATGGCGTGCTTAATTGGAATGTTTCTAGACTATGGAAGAACTGCATTTAACGCTGAAATTCCCCAAAAGACATTCAGGACTGAGTTAATGAAGAACAACTAAGAACCCACAGGAGCCATTTGATCAAATGATCAATGGTCCAGATCCTTTAAATCGCATCAGCAAAGTCCCTTGGTGATATTAGAACTGGCCCTTGTAACAAAGCGATGCGATGTTGCGATTACACCACAACCATCAGATCCTGAGCCAGATCGATAGCTAAGATGCGATCAAAAATCACACATCAAAGAAGCTAAAGGACGTAGCCAGTGGAAATGCAATGGAAATGCCGATGTCCAATGAGCAATATGGCTACATCACCAATAGACCAATTAGGTGATCGGGACAGTCAGCAATCAGAGGTTAGGTGTATTGGGGTTATTGAGGAATAACACTTAAGGTGGCAGAACTACCAATAGTTATAAAGGTGGGCCTATAATATTTGAGGTTTGAGCATGGTTTCTAAACAGAATTTTTTCATGCATTCTTTGTGTTATGTAATATGTGTTGTGAGGGTCTCGATAGTTGAATGGTGTGTTGGCTTCGATTTTAAATGTAAGTCTATGGTTGAACGACTTATAGCCTCGATACGCTTCCTATAGGTCTTGTGGGCTATAACCCACAAGCCTCAGGATCGATTATTTAAGGCAAAGGGATTTTGGCTTACCCCCAAAATCTCAATCCCCATCAATACTTCCATGCACACTCAGCTGTAGCGGTTCGCGCAATTATCTATGGACACTACTCTATGCCTCTGTGCACTCAGATGCATAGCCTTTTTGCCCTCTAAGACTTACTTCTCTGCACTAGGCTTCTTTGCTCATACCCATAGACAAACTTAGATATCATTCTACCTTAGAACTTCTAAGACACACCTATTATATCTTCAAAAACCAGCTCAAGTTTACATAATTGAGGGTAAAAACCCTTTTTGACTCTTAACTAACTCCCTGCTCAGCGTCTTCAATTTTCAGACACTTTACATCTTTTTACGTCAAAACTTGGGCTTTTGCGCCAAAAATGACCTAGGGGACCCCATCCCAACAACCCCCAAACAACAATCTAGAAATTCAACCTCATCTACTTTAGAAATTCAATCCTCTAGCTTCAACACTTCAACTTGTCTTGCAATGTTTATTTATTGCAATTTTATGTGAATTCCTGTAATCATGAATTCCTGTAAGCATGAATTCTTGCAATCATACGTGAATTCTTGTAATTGCAAATTCTTGGAATCACACTTGATTTCCTATAGTCGCGAATTCTTGTAATCACACCCAAATTCTTGTAGTTGCTAATTCCTATAATCACACTCTAATTATTGTAGTCACAAAATCCTGTAATCACAACCGAATTCCTATAGTAATGAATGCTTATAATCACACCTGAATTCCTATAGTCACGAATTCCTATAATCACACTCAAATTCCTCTAGTCAAACTTGAATGTCTTGTCCTCTAAATGAGGTTGAATTATTGGCTTTATATAGTATATTCTACCCCTCAGTTACGTCGACTTGTTTAGGCTGAGGCAAACATGGTGGAGGAGGCCTAAATGACCTATTTTACATAAAAGGAATTTACTTCTTGACAAATGAAGCCCAAGAAGGGTCTTTTGAATTATGACTAAGACACAAAAACTTGTCATAAACCCCAAAAGGCTACAATTGAGGTTTTTAACTATAAACAATTGACCCAAGCATGAAACTTGTGCTTTAATAAGAATTTATTTTTATAATTTTTTTTTTTTTTTCCTTTTGACAAATACATTACATCATGACCCAAAAACAATTATGAAGACCGATACTAGTGTCATTTTTCAACACATGTTTGGCATTAAGACCTCATGGAGATTTATGTGGGTCTTGATTTGACCAAGTCAGCCATATATAAGTGAAAATTTTATTATGAGATCAACCTGAAAAGGAGAAAACTTTCATTAAGAAATAATTTCAAATAGGGTGTTAGGTTGGCTCAATAAAGATGTAAATTTTAAAATTCAAATTTTGAATTTATGACAGGTTGACTACAGGTTTAATATATATAGGAGCTCATTTCTCCTCAAAAAAGCATTAATTCTATGCCTATTTTTTTGTTTTATGTCTGAGATTGTATGAGGTTGAGGTCAACAGGGACTATCTGAAGTAAAGGCTAATTTATCTAAAGGATTATTTGATTTTTGTCCTGGTTTTGATAGAATGAATTGAGATGATTTTTTGAAGCTCATTTGAAGAAATTTTATTAGGCATAATTTCATCATCTTGAGGCTACATCCTAGTTTTTGTGAGGCAAATTTTGGTTATGTTTTGAGTGCATTCTATAGCAGGTTTCATTGATTTTCTAAGGGGACATTGGCTTATGTTTTATATTTTTCAGTCCAATTTTAGTCCAATTTTTTGAGGTGATTTTCTAGTGGCTACAACTGCCCTCCAAAATTTCGCGTGTGCTTTAATTTTGGAGCCTCCCTTCTTATCCATAGGAGCTCATCTTGCACTAATCAAGGTATTCTTGCTTCAACTGAGACTTACCTTTTCATTTTTTCTTGTGTTTTCTTACTTAGCTTATTCTTCTAAGTTAAGGATGATCTCCCAACTTGGTCTCACAACAGTTTTGGGCTTACTTCTAGAAACTGTGCAATCCTTGAGGGAGTAACATTGATGTTGGGAACTGCGCAATCCTGACTAGAAGTCAAGCTTGAGCTCAAGAACTGCATAGTCATGGGAGGCATCCCAACATTCAACCCAAAAACTACGCAACCCTCACAAAGCTGAGAAACTGTGTAGTGCACTGAGCCGAAAAGTTGCCCAGTTCCCCAAAACTGGGTAGTCTTTCTTGGCAGTGTTCATGGAAAATTTCCCCTAGAAAAAGTAAAAAATAAAAAAATAAAAGCATCCCTAAAAAATATGGATATATTTTTATTTCCCTGAAGGAAGCACTTGCGTTATTTTTAGAAAATTTCGCCAAGTGTTTCTTTTTCCGTGATTTTATGCGTGCACATCATAAATGCTAATTCACCCAAATATATTTAATCGGCACTCTAGAGATCATTTTCATACTCTATCTTGGAGCTATAGCATTCCCGAGGAGATCAAGGAACCTTTGGTGCGATCATCATCGCTTTTTCGGGTGAGTCTTTCTTTTGTCATCTTTTACTGCTTTTTGTCATTTGGCTTGTGTGAGTCTTGTTTCAATTATTTCTCTTCATGGTTGTTGGATTTTTAACTCATTTTAACTTGTAGAAATGTTTTTTTGAGTTTTATATTACCTTTCCCAAGTGTCACATCAGGTTTCTTGTTTTTGCACCAATGGTCACCATTTCGGACACTCTCCTCACATACTTTATTTTCCTTCCATTTGATTAATTTTTCCACTTGATTTACATGCATTAATATCACTTGGTAATAACTACACTCAGTTTCACACTATCTCTCATATCTACTCATTTTGCACACTTCCCTTGGGAAAATATGCATTTCCCTTGGCTGGTTTCCACTTTTCCCATCCTTTCTACTGGTATTGTGCAGTGCACAGTTACCATAGATAACCAGTCCCTTGCCTAATGAAAATATCACAATCCTCCCCATATGATGGTGAGTTTGTTGCTTGAACTTTCCTTATAAGTGGATTTTCTTAAGACTTCCGTTTTCTTACTATGAGTGTCATTTCTGCGCCACAAGTACAACAATTGTTAAGCACCTCCACAACAATCACTATTACCATGGTACCTAAGAGAGCTTTTTAAAAGGAATCCAATGAGAAAAGTACTGGGGGATAAGTAGAGCAAAAATTAGGTTATTTGCTAGTGTATGAAGATACTCAACTGTTTATTAAAAAGGGATCATGATTTACATGGAAACACATTAAATATGATTTTTCAAAAGACTTTGAGGAAAACTTAGAGGACCAACAAGTATATCTCAACATCCAACAGTCAGGGCTATACAAGGTTTCATGTAGGTATCATGCCTTCTCGTGTGTAGATATCATCAACTGGATTGTATCACACATTGATGAGAAGACCATGACTTTGGGTAGTGCTAGCAAGCAGAAGCTAGCAACCTTTTGGGAATAATAATTTTAGCAAATGCATCACTTTCTCGAGCTAGTAGAGTTCATGAATTCATTATTCTATGCCACCCACATCCATGTGAACACAAGAGGAATTGTCAAAGGTTGGGTGAAAGAGCCATTGAAGTTTCTATAGACACCCATCCATGTGTACAACACAAAGTTCTCTAGGAAGTCCTACCAACTCTTAGTTATCTTTTCTTGCAGGATCCATTGTTAAGAGAGCATAGAAATCTTTCCTGAAGGGTGAGAAATCTTATTAGACCAAGTGGTGAACGATGGGAGGCCATTCAACTAGTCAAATCTATTGGATTGACAATTGAAGGACCATGTAGCACAGGCTCATAATCTGCTTGAGGGTGAATGAGCAAGGTTATGTATGTTTGGATACTTACTAGATGCAATATGTGCACAAAAATAGTTCCCTCACATGAACTGGACATGGACACCATGACAAATTGTTGTGTTCATATATTGCAAGTTTCTTTCAGAATGTAGTTATCGAGGAGTAATGGCATGAATAACTAACCACTTCATCATCTCACTTTATAAGCTTATCTTTGAAGAAGATCCACCTTTCATGTCACGAGAACCAATGTAGGCCATAACAGACATCACAGATAGGTATGCCTCACCAGGTGGAACCTTCATTAGAGTATTTGGTAGAGAGAAACCTCTACATGTCTTACCAAGGTATGCCACTGAAAAACTTGTCATGGAAGAAGTATCATACCATATCACCAAAGGGTTGTCAGCAACATTGCACGGGAAGAAGAAAGCACCATGGCCTACTCTTCCTTTGCATATTGGATTATACGAGATAAATAAATTGAAAGTCATGGATTTCAAGGAAAAGGAGATAATGAGATTTGATTTTGGCACTTGGGAGTTTAATTTGTATCCTCACAGTATTTTCAAGGACCACCATTTGAGAGTTTACTTTCCATGGATCGATGAGGCATTCCGTTGGCTAGAGGGGGATCCACAGAGGCACTGCTACAATTCCTCTAGGCTCTATGATATAGTAAGCTTTGTAGAGACTTCATAGGCTACTCCATAGATGACCACAACTCCAGAAGATACAAAGGAGAAGGCAAAAATCCCGTGCAGGACAAGGGAAAGACAAAGATGTCTGATAGTCTAGAGGGAGAACAAAGCTTCAAGATGAAAGAAGATCATATTCTCATGAAAGAAACTTTGGCAAAAGAAGTGAAGAGGATGGAAAGGATGTAGAGAGTAGAGTGAAGGAAGAGAGAAAATCAGAGGTTGTAGGAAGCATAACTGAAGCTTTCAGAGACAAAGTAGAAGCTAAAGGAAGAACAAGAGTTGAGGAGGAGCGAATGAGAAGAGAAGAAGACATAGGAGGAAGAAGAACAGAGGCAAGGTGAAATTACAAAGGAAATGACATCCATATAGGTTCAAGAGCAGGAACAAGACCAACCAGTAGCCAAGGAGGAAGGTGAATAGATGCAGGATCAAGATCTTTCTTAGGAGATTGAGAAATTGATTGAAGTGATAGACATAGATATGGAATAGGAGCCATATAATGAAGATGTTGATCTGGTTCTAAGAGCAGCACCTCTAGTAGCAGAGCCAACACCAAGCAAGAAAGGGGATGTTTTTCTCCTTGATGATGATCTAGTAATATATCAGTACAATCTGTCATTCGATGAGTTCCAAAGGAGGATTTAGAAGCACAAAGAAAGCACTTTCCGACTGATCATGCATCACCTACATTCGTTAGAGAAAGGGTGATAGTGTCAGACACCAGGAAGCATCCAAATGCCATTTCTGAAGCCAACTTGGCCTATGGAGGAGCAACTAGATCAAACATTTAGTATTTGATGGCCGAGAATGAGAAATTAACACAAAACTTGCAGTCTACTAGGAAAGAGGTAGAAAAACTCCGCGCAACAATGCAAAATTATTTTTCCATATAGGTTTACTTGGAGGAAATGAGAGCAGTGATACTTGCTAAAATATCAACATTTGCAGAAGCCATACAAAATATCTGTGAGTCGTTTCTCGTTGTACATAAATCAACTGTCTGTTTGCATGACTAACAATAGCATAGAAAAGAGTTTGTTAAAAATCTCAAGAACATACAAGCTCCCATTTCCTATGTGCAAGAGTGAAAAATATGGTACAAAGGGGCACCACTTGACTTAGTGAAGACAATGAAGCCATAGGACTAGATGGAGAAAGTGAAGGTTTTAATCTTGATTCAAAATAGTAAGCAGATCACCTCATTCATTGGCATCATCCAAGCATGATATGTACGGTTGTTTAATAGTTTAGATGTCTTGGTGAGAACACACTAGATCCCATCACTTGGTTCCCTCATAAAATCCAAATCCAAGAACCAAGTTCGACAGGAGATCAAAGAGGACTTGGAGAAGCTAAGACAGAATGCCAACAGGGAAGACTTGGAGTTGAACAAACAAAGCATGCATAATTTCTTCGATGGTCCTATCCAAGTCAAAACAATGTTGCTCATGCTTCGAAATGAACTAGAAATAAGTTCCAAGACAATATACCTAGATGCCATGGAGGCTAGAGTCTGCTTCCATCTAGACACGACTACACAGTTTCGGTACATCATCACACAATATCAAGCTTGGAACCAATATGTGACTGAGAAGCACAAAGTTGAGGTTGCTAAGCTAGATCTCTCCCAAACTCAAGCATCATAGTTTTGTGTCTTATTAGGCTATCAAATTTTTTGTCCCGTATTTTGTCTTATATGCGTACATGTGTAAAATGTAATATTATTTTTAATAATGTTTTAAGTGAAATTCCAAGTGTCAATATTGGAATAGGGAGATTCATCATGTAATGTAATGTATTGTTTTGTAAAGAAGTTGAAGAGTCATCAGGGTAGTCCAAAGGTCACAAAGGGGAGTTGAAGAGTCACCCCCTCTTGTTATAAATAGAACCTCATAACTCATGTAAAGGGCTTTTGGGAGCCAAGCTTTTGGCTAGGCTTAGGCTTAGAAAAATCTTGGGAGTATTGTGAAGAGCCTTGGCTTCTTCGTAGCGTAGAGAGAGTATATTTCTTTGGAGGAGCATGTGTTCTTGACTGTAATGTTCCAATATTGGGGCTAGTGGTCGTCAATGGTGTATGTATGAATGGAACTTTCAGTTATAGCCAATGAAATTTCATGCGTATATTGTGAATATAGTAGGACTATTCTTGTTGTATTAGCAATGTGTATTATTTAAATTACGCTTATGCTTATGAACTATTTCATTTCATTTGTATGAATCTTGTTGAATGTGTTTTTTTGTATTAACTCATCAATTTAACTTGTGGACTATTCCACATCATATCTTGTGTTGTCATTTCAATCATGACTTGTGGACTATTCCACATCATAACTTGTGATGTCATTTCAATCATGTGTTCCTTTCAAGATGCATAATATTACAAGCTCCAAAAGGGCACACTTCATTTTCCCTTCGTGTGTTGGAATCTTCATGCATCACACTTGATTCTCCACAAGGTCACAAACTTGCTCTCACCCAAATTTATTAGACTTTCATCTGCGCGTTTTCATAGTGAAGGCATAAAATTACCACCCACTGTTGAGACTCCTACTCCAAACGGTGTGAGGTCTAGTTGGGACTTCATATATGGGATATCCCCTGAATGTTGGCAGGTCCATCACTGTTAAAATTTATGGCACTAGAAGGAGGGCTAGGTGACAAGTTGATCCCTTGAAGTCCATTTCAAATTTCTGCACTAATTTAATGACTTCTCCTCAAATCATAACCCCGACATGTTTTTCCAGACACACAAATATGAAAGTTCTGGCAAGAATTATTGATGACTTGTCAAATATAAAATTCAATGGCAGGGTGAAACAACCTTATTTGAACATACCACACATTTTCTTCATTTCTGCACAAAGCACAACATCCACTGCAAGGATGTTGGGTGTAGGTTGTTCATTCTCACGTTCAAAGGGTGCGTGCAAGAATTGTGTAACACAATTCTTAGTGATTCCATTCACTCTTTCAAATAGATTTTCATAGAGTCATGCCATTCTTTCGATTTATATGATCATAAAGCTCTTAATAAGAAAATTTTAAAATTGTGAAAAGCATCTGATGAATATGTTCAGGATTTTCACGATTGTTTCATCTATCACTACTTTAAATTTACTAAAGGTCAAGTTGAATGGTGTTTTTGGTAGATAGATCCTATATCTTGTTCACATTTCAAAAAATCCACACAAGTTAAAATATTTTGAACCTCTCCCAACATACCTTGGTGTTAGAGATTCTAAATCTATGATGGACAAGGTTTGTATTTCAAGTGACCCTCTCTCTCTTCCTCATCAAACAACTCTGGTTCCGCAGGTTGAGTTGGGAGAAGTTGAAAATTATTTGTTGATCTACCACCATCTTCTCCTACCTCACATACTGAGAATTTCAATGTAGGTTTGGACTGTGAGTCTGATGGTTGTGATGAAGTTCTATCTCCTTGTCCTCCATCCTTTAGTCTCTCTGACCCTCCATATTATGATGTCTTGTGTTCACCTATTTGAGATATCTCTTTTCATGTTCATGAGGATCAAGTTCTAGATGGAGTTGATGTTAAACAATAAAACTGTGATATCATTTTCGATTAGTATGTGTGGGAGTCTCAACAAGAATACACGGTGAAGGATGACCCTCTTTTGTCCACACCTCTTCCACATTATCATGAAATTTGCCACGACTTTGTCATTCCTATTCAATCTTGTGAGTATTCAAATTCTACTAATGTTACTAATTTTGATCATTCATAGAACTTGTGGAATGCCAATTTTTCACCTGAATGCAGAGAGGATGAATATTTTTTACATGATCATTCGAATCTCTCATCTTATACTTCTGGGAGCATAGAGGGTAAAATTTATCGTTCTCCATCATTCTATATTTATGCTTTGTTGAATCATGAGGATGCCTCTATTTGTAATCCTGAACCTTACGATTGTCACTGTCGTGATATTTTCAATGACTCATTTGATCACGATTCTGAATTTTCCACTGTTGATATTTCTAAGCAATCGGTCTTTGATGATCCATCTTATAATGAATTGGAACCTCCTCTATCGATCAGAAATGTTTTGAATCTTTCCAGGCTCTTGATCACTCTTTTGTACACACTAAAAATCAATTTATTTTACAATTTCCACAGCCTCCATTTGTATCACATGATCCTATCATTCAATCATTGAAGGAGTCGTACGTAGCAAGCATTGTTTAATTGGAAATTTTCTTCTTTCTTCGTGTTCTATTATTTTTCAAGTTCGAAATTTTGTGCCTGCATGCCTTCAACTCACAATGTGTTTGAACACCATACTACATCTGTAGAGTGCCTTTAATGCAATTTTAGTTTTTTATTTTCTGCAGGTTCATTCAAAATTCAAAATTTTGGCTTGTATTGGCTTATGTTTATTGTTTGTTGGTATGCTTGAATATCTTTCATGAAATGCGTTCCCTTTCCTACTTAGGCCAGCCAATGTGTCGGTGGCTGCATTAGACGTATCACTTTATGTAAGTTTGGCCTATGCTCTACTTAGGTTAGGAGTAGGAGTAGTGTTTCTTTCCTTTGTTGCTTCTTTGATTTTCTTCACTTTTATTAATTTTTTTTTCTTCGCTTCTTTCGTTTAGCTTATTTTATTTTAAATTGTAGGTTAACTTTCGCATGAGTCTGTGTTTGGATTCTAGGCAAACTCGATGAAATCCAAGTGGAAGTTATACTGCTATCAATGCTTGGTTATCTATCTATTCGCTCTCCTTATGTGTATCTTGCATTTCTTTTAGTTAATGATACTTTGATGGAAAATACGTTCCTTTTGGAGAGAGTCAAAGTGAAATCACGATGCATGCACTTTTGACTAGTATTGCCTACTCTAATCGGTCTTCTATTTTCAGTTAACTGTTGTAAACTTAATCGAGTAGAGTAATGTTAGGTCCCTATAATACTAGTGATTACCCCATTACTATTGTAGTTGTACCCCTTATTAATATTATTGTGCCCCATAGAATTCCTCTATTGTTATTTTTATGGATTTACATTATTATTGTTAGGTCGGCTGGGTTATATTATGACTCCTTAGACTCCTATATATAGAAAGGAGATTTTGTCATTTGAATCATCCAAGAATTGTTCATTTGTGTAATGTAAAGGAGGTTTCCCCCTTGAAGAGGCTGAATTCTAAGGTGTTCAACTATCTTTTCTTTCTTTTTGTGAGTTGGTTTCATAACATTTGGTATCAAAGCTTTGGATTCTAGGGTTTCACTGCTCCAAATAAGTCATCGTGGCATTTTTGCTATAACCTTTTTTCTGCAACGTTTCAGAAGCTAAAAAAAAACCCATTTGAAATGAAATCGCACTGAACCTCAAGTCCTAATTTTAGATATTTTCGCACTATATTCGCAGAGATATGATCTGAGGAAGTTGGTCTTTTTGTAGACTTCTAAATTATATTCCAAAAAGGTGACCTGGGGAAAATCATCATAACTTTCTCTCTGAGCATTGGATTGAAATTTCGTAAGAAGGTACAAAAAGAGGATGGATTGTAGTTTCTTGGATATATTTTTCAGATCCAAAGATTGAAATAGTGACTCGTGACAAGTCGTACAAGTTCATTCTACTGAACCAGTCTATAATCAGGTCACTGTAGGAGATTTAGCATAACTCTTCCCTGGAGAATCCAATTTGGATTAGACTGGTGGCATCAAAAAGAGGATGCAGAGGGCTACCGCAGGTTGTAAATTCAGAACTAGATGATTGGAAATTAGAACGATACATCAAATTCAATATCAAGCTCCTACAAAGTGAAAAAAGGTGTGTAATGTTTTTCAATTTTTTTTAATAAGCTTGGTTTGAAAAATTAGTTTGAAGGAATTCAAAGGGCATAGTAAAGCATTATTATCGGTAATTGATTCCCCAAGGAAAGAAAATGCAAACACCTAGTAAGAAACCTGAAAGCTCTAGCATGACTCATGAAGAAGAGGAAGAAATGCAACATGATATATCAAAACTACGAGACCAAGTGCAACAAGTGTCACTTGCACAAAAAGCAACATAATCTAAGATGGATGGTTTAAAGAAAGATGTAGAAGCTAAGATGGATGGTTTAAAGAAAGGTGTAGCAGCTAAGGTGGATTGTTTAAAGAAAGGATGAGGATGTGGAAGTTATGTTGTGCACCATTTGTATTATCCAACCAGATTGGATAAACGAAGCAAGGGAGGAATGGAAGAATGATGAAGAAGTGTGGGCACTTATTTGAAAGTTACAACAAGATTCTAATACATCTGAGACATTTAGCTGGAAAAATGATTTGTTACGACACAAAGATCGCTTATACCTCTGTAAGAATTCCCAACTCAAACAAAAGATTCTTATGGAATTGCACACTTCTCCCTTAGGACGGCACTCGGGATTTTTAAAAACTTACCACAGGGTTAAGAAGGAATTTTTTTGGGATGGCCTTAAATCAGATATTCAAAAGTTTTTGGTGGAATGTTTGGTTTGCCAACAAAATAAATTTGAAACGATTAAGACCCCAGGTCTATTACAACCTTTATCCATTCCAAGCCAACGTTGGGAGGTGGTTTCAATGGATTTTTTCACAGGTTTACCCAAGTCTGAGGGAAAGAGTGTCACATGGTGGTAGTTGACAGACTTACCAAGTATGCACACTTTTGTGCAATATCACATCCTGTTATGAAACCAGCTCAAGAAAAGATAGAAAAGATAGATCAACGAATTAGAATTCAGCCTCTTCGAGGGGGCAACCTCCTTTACATTACATAAATGAACAATTCTTGGATGATTCAAATGAAAAGACCTCCTCTCTATATATAGGAGTCTAAAGGACCATAACATAATCAGAGCCTACATAACAATAATAATGCAAGGGCACAATAATAATAATAGTGGGCTTCTATGGGGCTCCATAGTAACAATATGGGCACTACATGGGTACATCAATATAATGAGTGGGTTGTACTAATAACAATAAGGGGTTGCTCTAGTAGTATAGGGGCCTAACATTTCTCCTTTCAAAATACAATGTTCTCCTATTGTGGATAAGGTTACTCATAATCTTGTGCATAAGGTTACTCATAATATTGTTGGTTTCTAATTAAGATTTCTCATAAGATATTTTTTTCATGTTACTCAATATTGTGTATTTAATATTATTTATATGTTTGGTGTGCAGGGTATTATTAGTCGGCCATTGGCGCATTTTGGGGTTGCAAATTAGTGCCTTCGTTTGATGTTTCTCTTTTCTTCTTATATTTTTAGTAGTTTTGTTGTTTTTTGCTTCTTCTTTTTTTACATTTGTGAGCATGGCCATGCTAATTTGTAGTTTGATATTTTTTTTGTCTTATGCTCTCTCCTTTTCCATTTTTCTTGTTTTTGTTCTTTTCTTTTGGGTTTGTGGGTGAGAGGGAAGCAATCAAACAAGTCATTTGGTTTAGTTCCAAAAGTGTTGTGGGCAATGCCAATGGAGGTATGTATCAAGGAATTTACTTGTTTACTGGAATATAGTTTTATCCTTTTTTAATTTAACTCTTTTGGTGCTCCATACTTATTTGTTTTGTTTGAATTTAGATGCAATGTAGGTTAAGGAAGATAGAGGAGCACTATAACAAAAGGTAGAGGCAAAACCATAATTATATGGTTTTAATGTCCATTTTTATTTAACTCATATGTGCTCCATCATTGTATCATGTGTGTTTGTTGAAATGTAGATGCAATACAAATTAAGGGTTGAATAGTGTGGATTGTATCATAAGGGTTGAATAGTGTGGAGTGTATCATGTGTGTTTGTTGAAATGTAGATGCAATACAAATTAAGGGTTGAATAGTGTGGAGGGATGATCCATAGTCACAAGTGTAATGGGCAAAGGTGAAGAAGGTACGTATATATATGGGGGATTTATGCATAAAGGTGAACAAGGTGTGTATGGGAACTTACTGGTTCGTTACTACATACTTATAGTTTTATGTCCATTTTTATTTAACTCATATGTTGCTTCATTGTTGTATCGTGTATGTTTGTTGAAATGTAGATGTGACATAGATTAAGAAAGGTGAAGGAACACGTGAAACTACTATTCTCTTTGCGTGAGAGAGATGTGAGTCACTATAGCAAAGGTAGACATTTGAAGAAAAGATAAGGGGTGAGTTATATTTTGTTACAAAACTCATTTTTAAATTAGATACAAATTATATTATTTCAGATTTATTTATATAATGAGTGTTATTGAAATTTGGGTAAAGCGAGGTGGTGCGTAGTATGAGAGAGACTTGCAATGTTTAGGAGAACAAAGGAAAAATGTGTATTCTCTTTTGGTTAGACATGGATATCTTCTTGTTTCATTACAATCATTCTCCTTCCCCTTCCTTATTGAGGAGTTATGTTTTTTGGTCATCACAGAAGATGTACTTTTGCATAATATTACTCATAAGACATTTTGTTTTGGTTTATGATTTCTCATAATATATCTAAGAATTTGTTTGGTACATTGTGTGGCAACTTAAACCAGGTCCTAACAACCCATGATTACACAAGGATACTAGGTAAACCCATGGTTACACAAGCATAGTGGGTGAAGGCGAAGATTGAGGTGATGTATATGGTTCCATCTGTGTGCACTTAAATTCAAGGCATTTTACATTATTTGTCATCTATCTAATTGTTGACCATGTACGTTGTAATGTACATAATGTAAATGTGGAGAATCACTAACTAAAGTGTTGAAATGTATTTACCTATATACGATCATCCCTCGTTATTTGTTTAGGGTTTATGATATTTAGTCTTTACATAAGTTGTACTTTCTAGTGCATAAAATTATTCATAATATCTCACGACATTTTGTGTGTATTTAGTTTTTATTCTTAATGTCTTATTGAGTGAAATGCAACGTAGATAATGGAATGTGAAGAATCACACGTTAAGTTACGAAAATATCTTTATAAAGGTAAAGACAAAGGTAGAGGTGAGTTTTTTTTGCAAAATTTGTTGATGATTTGTTACGAGGTATTTCTCCTTTCAAATACAACATTTTCCTCCCTCTTAACAATTTACCTCTTCTTTCAAATACAACGTTCTCCTCTCTCTTAACGATTTAGGTTTGATTAGTTGTGCATAAGGTTACTCATTATCTTGTGCATAAGGTTACTCATAATATTGTTGTTCTCTAATTAAGATTTCTCATAAGATATTTTGATATTTTTTTCATGTTACTCAACATTGTGTATTTAATATTACTCATATTTTTGGTGTGCAGGGTGTTAATAGTTGGCCATAGATGCATTTTGGGGTTGCAGATTGGTGTCTCCATCTGTTGTTTTTCATTTATTTTTATCTTTTAATTAGTTTTGTTGTTTTTTGTTATTGTTGTGATTTTCCTTTTGTTTTGTTTATTTTTATTTTTTTCACATTTGTTAGCATGGCCATGCTAATTTGTAGTTTGATATTTTTTTCTTCTTATGCACTCTTCTTTGCTATTTTTCTTATTTTTGTTCTTTTGTTTTGGGTTTGCGGGTGAGAGGGAAACAATCAAACAAGTCATTTGATTTAGTTCCAAAAGTGTAGTGGGCAATGGCAATGGAGGTATGTATTAAGTAATTTACTTGTTGACTGGTATATAGTTTTATACTTTTTAAATTTAACTCATTTGGTGCTTCATACTTATCTCATTTGCTTAAATTTAAATGCGATGTATGTTAAGGAAGACAAAGGAGCACTATAACAAAGGTAGAGGCAAAACCATAATTATATGATTTTATGTCCATTTTTATTTAACTCATTTGTTGCCCCATCATTGTATCATGTGTGTTTGTTGAAATATAGATGCAATACAAATTAACATTTGAATAGTGTGAAGGGATGATCCATAGTTCACAAATGTAATGGGCAAAGGTGAAGAAGGTTATATGTATGGCATAAAGGTGAACAAGGTATGTATGTATGATGAAGGTTATATGTATCGCATAAAGGTGAACAAGGTATGTATGAGGAACGAACTTGTTTGTTACTACACAGATATATAGTTTTATGTCCATTTTATTTAACTCATATGTTGCTTCATCATTTTATCACGTGTGTTTGTTGAAATGTAGATGTGACATAGATTAAGAAAGGTGAAGGGACATGTGAAACTACTATTCTCTTTGCGTGAGAAAGATGTGAGTCACCATAGCAAAGGTAGACCTCTGAAGCAAAGATAGAGGGTGAGTTATATTTTGTTACAGACTCATTTTTAAATTAGACGTCCATTATATTATTTGAGATTTATTTATATAATGAGTGTTATGCAAACATGGGTAAAGCAAGGTGGTGCGTAGTATCCAGGAAACTACATATTTTTTTTTTTTTGTATGAGAGCGACTTGCAAATGTCTAGTAGAACAAGGGAAAAAATGTGTTCTCTTTTGTTTAGGCATGGATATCTTCTCGTTTCATTACAATTGTTCTTTTGCCCGCTTCCTTATTAAGGAATTATGATTTTTGCGCATTACATAAGATGTACTTTTGCATAATATTACTCATAAAACATTTTGTTTTGGTTTATGATTTCTCATAATATATCTAAGCATCTGTTTGGTACATTGTGTGGCAACTTAAATCAGGTCCTAACAACCCATGATTACACAAGGATATTGGGTGAACCCATGGCTACACAAGCAAAGTGGGTGCAGGCGAAGATTGAGGTGATATGTATGGTTCCATCTGCGTGTACTTAAATTCAAGACATCCTACATTAATTGTCATCTATCTACTTATTGACCACGCACATTGTAATGTAGGTAATGTAAATGTGGAGAATCACTAACTAAAGTGTTGAAATGTATTTGTGAGTGGGAAACTGTGGTAGAGTGGAAAGACAGAGGCAAAGGTATGTGCGAGTTTTATTTTGGTGCAAATAGTCATATATCATCCACTATTTACTTAATATACCATCATCTTTCGTTATCTATTTAGGGTTTATGAATTTTAGTCTTTAGATAAGTTGTACTTTCTAGTGCATAAAATATTCATAATATCTCACAACATTTTGTGTGTATTTAGTTTTTTTCATAATGGCTTATTGAGTGAAATGCAATGCAGATAATGGAATGCGAAGAATCGCTAGTTAAACTACTGGAATATATTTATTAGAGAGAGATTGTAGTAGAGTGTAAAGGTAAAGACACAGGGAGGGGTGAGTTCTTTTTTGTGCAAAGTTTGTTTATGATTTGTTACGAGGTCTTTCTCCTTTCAAATACAATGTTCTCCTCCCTCTTAATGATTTAGGTTTGATTAATTGTGCATAGGGTTACTCATAATCTTGTGCATAAGGTTACTCATAATATTGTTGGTTTCTAATTAAGATTTCTCATAAGATATTTTGATAATTTTTTCATGTTACTCAACATTGTGTATTTAATATTACTCGTATTTTTGTGTGCAAGGAGTTATTAGTTGGACATTGACGCATTTTGGGGTTGCAGATTGCAGATTGGTGTCTCCATCTATTGTTTTGTTTTTTATCTTTCTATTAATTTTATTGTTTTTTATTATTGTGGTGTTTTCATGTTGTTTTGTTTATTTTGTTGTTTTTCACATTTATGAGCATGGCCATGCTAATTTGTAGTTTGATGTTTTTTTCTTCTTATGCGCTCTCCTTTTCTATTTTTCTTGTTTTTGTTCTTTTTTTGGGTTTGTCGCTGAGAGGGAAGCAATCAAACAAGTCATTTGGTTTAGTTCCAAAAGTGTAGTGGGGAATGGAGGTATGTATTAAGGAATTTACTTGTTTATTGACATATAGTTTTTTATTATTATTAATTTAACTCATTTGTTGCTTCATACTTATCTCATGCGTTTAAATTTAAATGCAATGTAGGTTAAGGAAGATAGAGGAGCACTATAACAAAGGTAGAGACAAACCATAGTATGGTTTTATGTTCATTTATTTAACTCATACGTTGCTCCATCATTGTATCATGTGTGTTTGTTGAAATGTAGATGCAATACAAATTAAGAGTTGAGTAGTGTGGAGGGATGATCCATAGTTCACAAGTGTAATGGGAAAAGGTAAAGAAGGTATGTATATGTATGGGGGATTTCCTTGTTTATGCATAAAGGTGAACAAAGGTATGTATGGGGAACTTACTTGTTTGTTACTACATAATTATATAGTTTTATTTCCATTTTTATTTAACTCATTTGTTGCTTCATCATTGTATCATGTGTGTTTGTTGAAATGTAGATGTGACATAGATTAAGAAAGGTGAAGCAACACATGAAACTACTATTCTCTTTGCGTGAGAGAGACATGAGTCACCACCACATGATTATATAGTTTTATTTCCATTTTTATTTAACTCATTTGTTGCTTCATCATTATATCATGTGTGTTTGTTGAAATGTAGATGCGACATAGATTAAGAAAGGTAAAGGAACACATGAAACTACTATTCTCTTTGCGTGAGAGAAACATGAATTACCATAGCAAAGGTAGACCTTTGAAACAAAGATAGAGGGTGAGTTATATTTTGTTACAAAACTCATTTTTAAATTAGATGGATATTATATTATTTGAGATTTATTTATATAATGAGTGTTATGCAAATGTGGGTTAAAGCAAGGTGGTGTGTAGTATCGAGGAAACTTTGATTTTTTTTGTATGAGAGAGACTTGCAAATGTTTAGGAGGACAAAGGAAAAAAATGTTCTCTTTTGGTTAGACATGGATATCTTCTCGTTTCGTTACAATTGTTCTCCTTCCCCCTTCTTGAGAAATTATGATTTTTGGGCGTAACATAAGATGTACTTTTGCGTAATATTACTCGTAAGTCATTTTGTTTTGGTTTATGATTTCTCATAATATATCTACGCATCTGTTTGATACATTGTGTGGCAACTTAAACCAGGTCCTAAGAACCTGTGATTACACTAGCCATACTGGGTGAACCCATGGTTACACAAGAATAGTGGGTGAAGGCGTAGATTGAGGTGATATGTATGGTTCTATCTGTGTGTACTTAAATTCAAGGCATCTTACATTATTTGTTATCTATCTAATTATTGACCACGTATGTTGTAATGCAGGTAGTGTAAATGTGGGGAATCACTAACTAAAGTGTTGAAATGTATTTGTGAGTGGGAGACTGTGGTAGAGTGCAAAGGTAGAGGCAAAGGTATGTGTTAGTTTTATTTTGGTGCAAATATTCCTATTTCATTCATTATTTACCTATATACTATCATCCCTTGTTATCTATTTAGGGTTTATGATTTTTAGTCTTTACATAAGTTGTATTTTCTAGTGCATAAAATTATTCATAATATCTCACAACATTTTGTGTGTATTTAGTCTTTTTCATAATGTCTTATTGAGTGCAATGCAATGCAAATAATGGAATGTGAAGAATCACTAGTTAAACTACTGAAATATTTTTATTACAGAGAGAAATATTTTTATTACAGAGAGATTGTAGTAGAGTGTAAAGGTAAGGACAAAGGTAGAGGTGAGTTCTTTTTTGTGCAAAATCTGTTTATGATTTGTTATGTGGTCTTTCTCCTTTCTAATACAACGTTCTCCTCCCTCTTAACGATTTAGGTTTGATTAATTGTTCACAAGGTTACTCATAATCTTGTGCATAAGGTTACTCATAATATTGTTGGTCTTTAATTAAGATTTTTCATAAGATATTTTGATTTTTTTCATGTTACTCAAAATTGTGTATTTAATATTACTCATACTTTTGGTGTGCAGGGTGTTATTAGTTGGCCATCGATGCATTCTGGGGTTGCAGATTGGTGTTTCCGTCTCGTGGTTTTGTTTTGTTTTTTTTTTGTTTTTTTTTTTCATATTTGTG
Organism: Pinus taeda; assembly: GCA_000404065.3. NCBI lineage: Eukaryota > Viridiplantae > Streptophyta > Pinopsida > Pinales > Pinaceae > Pinus > Pinus taeda. The sequence continues at coordinate 76,892 of APFE031501139.1, forward strand.
AGCATGGCCACGCTAATTTGTAGTTTGAATTTTTTCTTCTTCTTATGCGCTCTCCTTTTTTATTTTTCTTGTTTTTGTTCTTTTGTTTTGGGTTTGTGGGTGAGAGGGAAGAAATCAAACAAATCATTTGGTTTAATTCCAAAAGTGTAGTGGGCAATGGCAATGGAGGTATGTATTAAGGAATTTAGTTGTTCACTGGTATATAGTTTTATCATTTTTTAATTTAACTCATTTGGTGCTTCATGAGGTATGTATTAAGGAATTTACTTGTTTACTGGTATATAGTTTTATCCTTTTTTAATTTAACTCAGTTGGTGGTATATAGTTTTATCCTTTTTTAATTTAACTCAGTTGGTGCTTCATACTTGTTTGTTTTGTTTGAATTTAAATGCAATGTAGGTTAATGAAAACAAAGGAGCACTATAACAAAGGTAGAGGCAAAACCATAATTATATGGTTTTATGTTCAGTTATTTAATTCATATGTTGCTCTATCATTGTATCATGTGTGTTTGTTGCTTCATACTTGTTTGTTTTGTTTGAATTTAAGTGCAATGTAGGTTAATGAAGACAAAGGAGCACTATAACAAAGGTAGAGGCAAAACCATAATTATATGGTTTTATGTTCATTTATTTAATTCATATGTTGCTCTATCATTGTATCATGTGTGTTTGTTGAAATGTAGATGCAATACAAAATAAGGGTTGAGTAGTGTGGAGGGATGATCCATAGTTCACAAGTGTATGGGAAAAGGTGAAGAAGGTATGTATATGCCTGGGGGATTTCCTTATTTATGCATAAAGGTGAACAAGGTATGTATGGAGAACTTACTTGTTTTTTACTACATAATTATATAGTTTTATGTCCATTTTTATTTAACTCATATGTTGCTTCATCATTGTATCATGTGTGTTTGTTGAAATGTAGATGTGACATATATTAAGAAAGGTGAAGGAACATGTGAAACTATTGTTCTCTTTGCGTGAGAGAGATGTGAGTCACCATAGCAAAGGTAGAACTTTGAAGCAAAAATAGAGGGTGAGTTGTACTTTGTTACAAAACACATTTTTAAATTAGATGCATATTATATATTTGAGATTTATTTATATAATGAGTGTTATGCAAATGTGGGTAAAGCAAGGTGGTGTGTAGCATTGAGGAAACTACATATTTTTTTTTGTATGAGAGAGACTTGCAAATGTTTGGGAGAAAAAAGGAAAAAAATGTGTTCTCTTTTGGTTAGACATGTATATCTTCTCATTTCATTACAATCATTCTCCTTCCCCCTTCTTTATTGAGGAATTATGATTTTTGGTCATTACATCAGATGTACTTTTGCATAATATTACTCATAAGACATTTTGTTTTGGTTTATGATTTCTCATAATATATCTAAGCATCTATTTGGTATATTATGTGGCAACTTAAACCAGGTCCTAACAACCCATGATTACACAAGCATATTGGGTGAACCCATGGTTACACAAGCATAGTGGGCGAAGGCGAAGATTGAGGTGATATGTATGGTTCCATCTGTTTGTACTTAAATTCAAGGCATCTTACATTATTTGTCATCTATCTAATTATTAACCACGTACGTTGTAATACAGGTAATATAAATGTGGAGAATCACTAACTAAAGTGTTAAAATGTATTTGTCAGTGGGAGACTATGGTAGAGTGAAAATGCAAAAGAAAAGGTATCAGTGAGTTTACTTTTGGTGCAAATATTCATATATCATCCACTATTTACTTATATACGATCATCCCTCGTTATATATTTAGGGTTTATGATTTATAGTTTTTACATAAGTTGTACTTTCTAGTGCATAAAATTATTCATGATATCTCACAATATTTTGTGTGTATTTAGTTTTTTTCATAATGTCTTATTGAGTGCAATGCAATGCAGATAATGGAATGTGAAGAATCATTAGTTAAACTACTGAAATATCTTTATCAGAGAGAGATTGTAGTAGAGTGTAAAGGTAAAGACAAAGGTAGAGGTGAGTTTTTTTTGTGCAAAATTTGTTTATGATTTGTTACAAGGTCTTTCTCGTTTCAAATACAATGTTCTCCTCCCTCTCAATGGTTTAGGTTTAATTAATTGTGCATAAGGTTACTCGTTTCAAATACAATGTTCTCCTCCCTCTCAATGGTTTAGGTTTAATTAATTGTGCATAAGGTTACTCGTAATATTGTTGGTCTCTAATTAGGAATTATTATAAGATATTTTGATATATTTTTCTTGTTACTCAACATTGTGTATTTAATATTACTGATATTTTTGGTGTGCAGGGCGTTATTATTTGGCCATCGACGCATTTTGCGGTTGCAGATTGGGGTCTCCATCTGTTGTTTCTCTTTTCTTTTTATCTTTTTATTAGTTTTGTTGTTTTTACATTATTGTTGTGATTTTCCTTTCGTTTTTTGTTTTTTTTTTCACATTTGTGAGCATGGCCATGCTAATTTGTAGTTTGATATTTTCTTCTTATGCGCTCTCCTTTTCTATTTTTCTTGTTTTTATTCTTTTGTTTTGGCTTTGTGGGTGAGAGGGAAGCAATCAAACAAGTCATTTGGTTTAGTTCCAAAAGTGTAGTGGGCAATGGCAATGGAGGTATGTATTAAGAAATTCACTTGTTTATTACTATATAGTTTTATCCTTTTTTTAGTTAACTCATTTGATGCTTCATACTTATCTCATTTGTTTAAATTTAAATGCAATTTAGGTTAAGGAAGACGGGAGCACTATAACAAAGGTAGAGACAATGACATAGAGGGTGAGTTATCTTTTGCAATAGAGGTTTGAGTTTTCTTTTGTTTTAGTTTTTCCACTCCTATGGATCTTTGTTTTTGCATTTGTGATCATGGCCTCCTTGGTTTGATGGTAAACCAAGTCAAATATCTGAAATACTAATAAAAACTACATCTTCAAATGTGCCCCTCTAGAAAAGTTATTCAATCAAGTTAGACAAGATTTGTGGACAACTCTATGCCATGCACATAACTCAACCCCATGAGATGATGTGCAAGTCAACCTTCCCTTCACATGCATGGATATCTAAGTCACTCAACCCACCAAATGGAAAACCTTCAGGTGAATGCTTGGGATCATTTGTAAATAATTCTTTTCTAGTGAAAAGTATACAATAAATGATGGACCATATCATGTTGTAACTAAATAAAATGGACCATATCATGTTGTAACTAAATACAACGTGCTAACTGGAAATGCCAAAATAGACACCCTTAATCATCACAAACAATTTGCATAAACTTTGTACCATGAAACCATATACCACAAACTGGCTGTTGGTTTTCAAATATGTGGATAATGTATGCTAGACGTTTGTCTTTTAAACACATGTAATCTCCTCAAATAGGTTGATGTTGTTGTATTTATGAAGAAGTATTGTCTCGACTATCACTTATTATGCTAGTTACTACTAGAAGATTAAACTAATGCTACAGGGACCTAATGTAGATCAGATTTATTAGTGTAGAACATTTTTTACATTCTCATACAAGATCTCTAACCTCCCTTTCAAGTGCTAATGCATGTAGGGCTGGCTTAGAACAAACAAATTTGAAACTGGAACTATTAGTAGACCAATTCAATGGCTTTCCATGGCATAAATATTATTGGTTTAGGGTGCTACAACTGTGTATTAGTGTTGCATCCTCTAGCAACCTTGATGTTCAATATAAGAGGAAGGCCATTTTGAATGACATAGTCTAACTTATAGATAAAATGACCTTTTTCATCGGAATCCGACGATACTATCAAGATTGTGATTTTTTGTTGTTTAAAAAACATTGTTGAATGCATAAATGGATTCAACACCCTAAAAAGTCCTAGGGCACTCAAATTATATAGATCAAACAAAACTCATTTAATTGAAAATATCTGTTGGGCTTTGGTAAAAATTGAGAAGGAAAAATTCATTGAAAAAAGCCATTTCATATACTAGTTAGACTACATGATTTTGAAATAACCTCTTGCTCCATGACTAAAATAGGCTCATGGGTGCTTCCACTATCCAAAAGCCCTCAACATAAGCTTACCACAAATAAGCCTCTCTTTACCTTTCATTTATTCTTAGACCTCAAATAGATTAGGGCTGACCTTTCAAAGTTATGAATACAAGCAAAACCAACATAAATTCGTGGATGTCTTTTTGTTGGGAAATGCTTGCTTTTTGGCAATGACTTATTGAATTTTGCTCTTGTTTTGTAATAGTTCTTTGTCCTTGCCTTGAATTTTTTACATTTGAGATAATGTAGGATTTGTAACGCCTTTTGAATTTTTGAAAGTTCCTTTCAACATTGAACCTCGACTATCAACTGTGACATATCTCAATATCTTGACTTTTGTGATACCATAATCCTCTGTGGTTTCCTTACTATGTTAATTTTGGTGATTCCAATTCCTTAATGTCCCAAGACTTGCATTGTGGTGATGCATGAAAAAAATATTATTATTATTTTTTTTATCTAGCTAGAAAACAAGGTTGAATTGGAGACATAGAGAAATATTCCAAACCCACAATGATAGGTCTACAACACTAAATAGTGGCATATTGGTGTTGAAAATAATTCCAAATTTTTACTCTGGCTACTAAAACCGACTCCCTTGAGCTCTATGTGTAATTATAGGGACATGCTTTCATTGTTTGAAGGTGAGACAGATTGTAAGTTTGTGAATAGTAAGTATGACACCCAAAGCAACACTAAAATTTGAACAAGGAACCACAAAAAGGTTTCTATCAAGAAGAAGAAGAATGCCATGTATTGTATAAATGATTTGCCAATCCAGTGCCCCTTTCAAACTCAGAGGTAGGCAAACCTACATGAATGCCTTTATAAATGAACCCTTCCTCCTTTTTATACTATGTTTTCTAACATCACTTTAGGGCCAAACCCCTAAAATTATGACTATATAAATAGGGTCGATTGGCTTAGATAGGTATTTGTCCCACATAGGTTGGCTTTCTTGAACTTGTTATACTTTTTTTTGCGTTATTCTTGTTTTTAATTGAAGTTCAATTTTGAATTAACCTTTCAAATAAGCTGCCATGCTTGTAGTCCCATTCATAATTGTCATTGGTATCAAAATTTTCTTGGAAATTTTCTTATGGAAAAGGATTGCCTCAATGCTTTTAAAAAGAAGAAGAAGAAAGAAAGGCCAAATTTAAAGGATTGCCTCAATGCTTTTAAAAAAAGAAGAAAGGCCCAATTTGATTCATATCTCGTGTTAAGAAAACTTCTGTTACAAAGTTTGACATGGGACTATCCCAAAATGTTGATGTGACTTTTGGTTTAAGAACAATGCCCCGGATAAAGTCAATATGAGGAAACAAAGGTGGAGCATATCCTTCATGAATGCACCAAGACCTCTAACATAGAGTGATCTCTTCCTTGTTGATGTTTGTGGCTTGGGAAAGACCTCTAACCTAAAGTGATCTCTTCCTTGTTGATGTTTGTAGCTTGGGAAAGTACTTGTGCAGTGGCCTAAGTGTTTGGGTGTGTAGAAGCCACCGTAATACACCCTTATACCTTAGTAATTACAGTAATTTCTTTCATAAGATAAGGTGATTTTAATTTAATGAAATGCAAAGGTTCTCTGCAATAGTGAATTAGATGAATCTTAGTTGTTGATCTCAAGTGAGGTGAGATCTAATTTTTGTTGAGAAATATAGGGCATTCAATGAATAATAATATATCTTTTTGATAATTGCTTGTGATGCTCTTTTCTTCTTAATCTTATATTCAATTCTTTGTTAGCTTATTATATACAAGTGACATAGTATATAGGCTTCTCTAGCCAAGGCCAAAACCTCTCACCTCTTGAGAGGAAAACCCGATCAAAATTCTTCTTCTTCGATCTTCAATTGATAAGTACCAAGACCATGACACAGACCCTTGACTCTAGTATCCTTGCAAGAACCTTGTCACCAACCTTGATACTTTGCCTCTTCGTTTTGCTTTTCTCACACTGCTTTCCTCGGCTTCTTCTAGAGAAACTCGGTCCCTGACCTTGTTATTGCTCCTCCTTAGCTTCCTTAGAGAATCTCGGTCTCTAGGTATTTACTTCGACCTCCCAGAAGGGTCTTTCTCTAGCTGCCCTCTCTAGCTGCCCTAACTTCGCACTTCCTAGAAGATTTTGTTGCCTAGACTTCACACTGCCCCAGAAGATTTCGTTGTCCCAGAAGATTCTGCTACGTAGAAGAAATTTCGTTGTCCCAGAGGAAAGTCTTTTCGCTGGCCCAGAAGAAACCCTAATTTCGTATTACCCAGTAGAATCCCCTTTCTTTCTTCACACTTTGCCTTCTCTTCCTTCTTCATACTACTGCTTCCCTTCCTTCTTTCACACTTCTTGTCTCAATTCGGTCGAGTTCTTGTCTCGACATGGAGGACTAGTTAGGCTATATATACCCCTCCTTTGATGCCCTTTAGGCTGACTTGACAGATGGAGTTAGGCCGACTTGACCTAGCAACTTTCTCATCGTTTGTAGGTCGAATTGAAGAGGTTTGGTGACAAGTTCTTGGAGGATATTTTACATAGAAAATATTCACCTTTTACAAAATGTAACATGACTTCATTTACATTATAATGACTTACATTTTATGACTAATGAAAAATAAATCCTAAAGACTCTCAATTGCAGTCTTGACTCAAAAACAAAATCCTTGCTCATGAAACCCATGAAGCAATTCAATAAAATAATTTCATTTTTCCTTTATTTACATCTTATTACATAAAATCATATTTAATTGTCATTATGAAGACCGAACCTAGTTACACTTTTCAACACTCCCTCTTAACTAAGGAGGTATTCATAATGGTACCTTGGACTTTGTTATTTTGAAGAATCTCTTAAGAAGAATTCAGATTAGTAACTCATTTGTTATAGCATCATACCAACCAACATTGTCATATAGCAAGGCCTTGACTAACAACTCTATCTCTCCACAAGATCATAGCACAATGTTGGTGAGACCAATGATTTATAGACATACTCATCATTGTCTCTCCCGGAACATACCCCACCCGGGTTCTCACTTTTCAACACTTCCTCTTAACTAAGGAGGTATTCATAATGGTACCTTGGACTTTCTCAATCTAAAGAATCTCTTAAGAAGAATTTGGATTTGTAACTCATTTGTTATAGCATCATACCAACCAACATTGTCATATAGCAAGGCCTTGACTTACAACTCTATCTCTCCACAAGATTAGAGCACAATGCTGGTGAGACCAATGATTTATAGACATACTCATCATTGTCTCTCCCGGAACATACCCCACTCGGGTTCTCTTAAGGTATGCTCCATGAGGACTATTCTTATCTTGGACTCCCCAGTCCTCAAAGAAGATAGGTCCTCCACGACTACTCTTACTGTTGAATGCCCTATCTCATCCTCAAAGAGTATCAGATGCCAAATGATTACACAATCCTCCATTCTGCCTTCCCAGGTGAAGAATAGAAGAACATGTCTATTTCTCTCCTTTTCAAATCAGGAGGATATATTCCATTAAAGGAATGTACTCATTCCATCACAAAGGAATGTACCTAAGCTTCCTGCTTGGGAATTTCCAAGTTTCTTCCAAGTAAGAAATAAAAGAAACTTCTTTATCATGCTCCCTCTTAGCTAGGGGCTTTCTGCAGCTTCTCTTGTGGAGATCCTAGAACAACCAGCTGTTTGAAGAGCTCCTTCCTTTAATGTCATGAATTTCTTCTTCGTTAAGGAGTCTTAAACTTTGGGGACTTCTACATAGGGCATAGTTCATTCATCACTTTTATTCATGACTTAGTCACGTCTTCAACTCAGCAGAAAGTGATCCATCATATCTTTCATCTATCTTTGCTTCATGTTATTTTGCTTTCATGCCATATTTTTTGGAAGGACATTACATCCTTCTATATGGTCTACCTACATAAGCTCATCCAGATATTAGTTAAAAATAATCAACGAACATATCATCAAGGTTACCTTTACCATGACATTTTCCTTTAAGTATCAACATCCTGCATGTAGATTGACACTTCTCCCACTGTTATTCATTGTCAAGGGTCTCTATCTTTTTCAACTTTCATTAGAACCTTCACATCTTTCGAGGAGATCTTTTAGTCAAATCTTCTTGGATTTTGGATGTTGAATGCCTTTTATTTTTGTTGCATATCATCATGATCTCTTCCTATCCCTTCACACTTTATTCCCAGGAGCTTCCAATCTTAGTTCTTGATTGTAGTTAGTTTCCTCACAATTCATATGAGAACATATTATATTGATTTCATCTGGTAACACTTATGCTTTGCTGCAAACTTTTAGAGGAGGAGATCCTTTTCTTTTCTTTGACCATAGTGATCTATATTATCTACAACCATATGGCTTCTACCATAATCTGTGTAAGCATACATACCACATCTTCCTTTCGGTCATTCAGACTTCTGTAGCAGCTTCATTTGAATGAGGGAACTTCATCTTGCTCTTCCTGTGATGTCATCATACCTTCATTCCTTGAATCCCACGAGATGGAATTCTTGATTAGTGAATACTCCAATGAGAATTCCATTAGAGAGACTCGAGGATGTTTCATATTCCAACCTAACAGATGTTTTTCTTTATAGATTCTGTATGATGACTCTTGTCTATGATGACATTCATTTCTTTTTATACATATCACTGAGGTTTCCCAAGAGCTTCCTATTCTATTGTAAACAAGAAGATTTATCCCAGACATACTTCTTCCTCCCATGTCACGAGCTCTTACTTCCATTGCTTCCATCATGATGCTACGTTGATGTATTTTATCCTATCTATAATTTACATGTGAAAGTACCTTCTTGTGAGGAAGATCATCTTGGTCATAATAGAGATCTTTTACTTCCTTCATTCTTCGGCTTCTTAGACTCAAGTTTTTTCACTTCTTCGGTGATGTGGGCTTCTTCCCTATTTCTCTTGTCCTTACCACGTTTAGGGCAATCTCTTTTATAGTGCCCTAGTTCTTGACATCCATAGCATCTTACTTTATCCATGTTCCTCCTTTTCTTTTGAGGACCAAACCTTCCAAATTTTCCTTTCCCTCTTGTTGTAGCAACATATGCTTGATTTTGCTCACTTGGTCCAACATCAAGCTTTGACTTTAGTCTTGTTTCTTCGATCTTACAGAGTGGCCATAGATCTTGAAATGGAGTAGTGTTTTTCTTCACATATAAACTTGAAGTGAGGTTACCCCATTCTTCCAGTAATGCATTCAACACCACTGTGGTCATCTCACTATCAGACATTACTTCTCCTAATTATTGTAGTTGATCCCGGATTTTTGATATCCTCCTAAAGTATGAGACTATTCCATCTTCCTTTGATATCTTTAGTTTGTAGAGTTCTTGCCTTAGAGAAATTACTTCTCCCGCAATACTTATCGAAAACAACTCTACCAATTTTTCATATATAGCTTTTGTTGTTTCCAACTTTAATATGTATGGGATTAGAGCATCTTTTATAGATTCTATAAGAATCCTCTGGGCTCTCACTTCTCCCTTCATGTATTTAGCATGTGCTACTAGAATGGTGTGAGTCAAGACCACAAGGGACGTGGTAATCATAGAGGTCGAATTGGTAGTAGCATGGTGTGAGCTGGGACCATAAGGGACGTGGTAATCACAAAGGTTGAATTGGCAGTAGCAGAGGTAGAGGCTAGTTGGGATGCAAGTGTAACATATAGTCACTAGTTGAGCTAACAACCAAAATAGTAGTCGATAGTTGCAAGGTAGGCTAGCTCTAATAGGCTTTGTAACCAAGGAAGTAGAGGGTTGTTAAAGAAGCCTGTAGCCATCACCGAGTTGTTGTCGGGGATGTATGGGGCAAAGAAAAACAGTTTTCGAAGACAAAAATCATGAAGCCAAGAGGGAAAGACGAGCCGTTTTCAAATCCAGCAAGGTCGGGGATAGAATTGTTAGCCAACAAGAGAGTTGCGATTGTTCAGTCCATTTGGTGCAGCAAAGTGGTCAAAATGTAGTCGTTCCAACAAGGAGAGCTGCATTGTAGAGGAATCTAGCAATCAAACCATAGATTGACAAAAGTCCTAGAAGTATTGCTGTGAAAGTGGAGAGATTATAAGAGGTCTATACAAGGGTGGAGAGTTGCATAAGTGTGATGCTAGATTGTAGAACAATGAGCAGTAATAGGTGGTCACCTCTGAGAGGGATACCATATGAGTTGGTGGGCTGGAGCAATGATGACAACAATGTAGGAAGTCAACAAAGGAGAAGTTGTAGCCATACAGTTCGTATGGGAGCCACATATCAATCGTAGTGTACAGATCTAAATTTCTAGCAGCAAAATTTTTCAGTTAACATTTCTGATTTGGAGCCCAACTAGTTTGAGGTTTGAGGATAGGTTGGGGGGTGCATCTAAATTCACTCCCTGAAAGGTGAGGGTTTCACTGATTCTCATGGAGAATGGCATATGGGAGTTTGCTAATGTGAAAATTTCATCTATCACAACAATTGGAAATTATTTTCCTAATTGTTAGTTTATTTAACAATTTATCTGCTACGACAAATGTCAAATAATTCACATTGTGATTTTCACCAATAAACTGTGGAAGAAAATAGTGTTGGAAACTGAGAAAATCTAGCACACAAAAATATGATAGTTATTTTTGGACAAATGTCCCCAGAAAAACCCAACTTGGGAAAATCGGTGCAGCAATTGAGGGTTTTTATTATTATCCAACAGTGGGAAATTGTGAGCACAATAGTATGGATGTCGAATGCTATCTATCCTACAGAGGAAATACTGGCAAAAATATCTAGAGGGAAATTACCCTCACTCCAAGCAATCTCAATACTCCACTGCTACAGAAAAGCAAGTTGTCCAACTAGGCCTGCTCAGGCTCTGTGTCAAGCTGAAGTTGCCTACCACATGTGTTGCCCGAATTTTTTGCTAATCAAGCTTTCTTGCCTGCTGCTGGCTGGGAAAATGCTTCTCAGACCCTCTGGAACCTCTGTCTGGCCTTTGGAACTGAAAACGTCATCCTTCCTCAGCAGATCGAATTGCCTAGTGAATCTTCTGCGCTGCCTCTGCGTAGCTTCCTCAAGAAATTCCGGCCTCTCTGCAAATGCACTCGCTGGATCTGGAAAACTTCCTCCAGACTCACTGTTTCTGCTTTCTTCTTTGGCTTTCTAGCAAATGTTGTTGCTCTTTGGAATTTGAATTTCCAAACAAATCGAATCCCACAAGTGTATTCTCCATCTACCCATGACTTCTTATAATCATTTGTTGGAGCACCAACGACCAAAGTTAAAACTTAATCAAGGGCCCAAATTAATTCCTTGTCGATCCATGTAAGTTTATAGAGAATTCTCACCTTATCTCAATTAATATTGATTAATTGACCATATTCCCTAAGTTTAGACTTAGGAAATTTTTAAAAATCGGCTAATAATCTAATTTAGACACTTCTAGGTGGAATTTCCATAAACGATTTCTGGGTTATGGAGATCTCATGCGTTTTAGTCTCTCTACAATGTTTCGGGACTAGCACACATCTGATGCTACAAAAACTAACACTCCCTCTTAGCGAGGACTGTGTTTTATTGTGGCACACCCTGCCACAACACCGTCTTTGTACCACCCTATATAATGGTGCTGACGTCTGACAGGAAACTCTGCTGGAAATGACTGTTGCTCCCTCAGTCACAGTGTTGCTCTCTCAGTCACATTGCTGCTCCCTCAGTCACACTGTTGCTCCCTTAGTCATTACGCTGCTCCCTCAATCATTGCGTTGCTCCCTCAGTCATTGCGCTGCTCCCTCAGTCACTGCACTGCTCCCTTAGTCACTTCGTTGCTCCCTCAGTCACTGCGTTGTTCCCTCAGTCACTACGCTGTTCCCTTAGCCACTGCGCTGTTTCCTCAGTCACTACGCTGTTCCCTTAGCCACTGCGTTGTTTCCTCAGTCACTGCCCATCAACCACAATGCTAACTTTGATTCATCTGCCACTGATTGTAGCTGAACCAAACTGCTGCATCTGTGATGCTGTTGACACTGCACTGTACATCTTGTACTGCTGCCAACTCTGCATCTGCATATTAACTCCATCTCATCTGTTGTTGTTGCAACCACAACTACTACAACTAAGAAGCATCCTAAATACTGAATCAATTGTGTTCAGTATGATGCATCTGTCTCTTGAGCATCTGACTGCTTCTAGCCTCTGCACTGTCATTGAAGAATTTGCGTTGTTGTTGACTCTGTATTGAGCCCCCTGCTCTGTTGCCAACTCTGCATTGCTCTCCCCAACACTTGACTGCTACTAGTCTGCAACTGTCACTCTGGAATTTGATTGCATCTCTGACACTGATCCATCCTGCTACTGAATACTATGGGCCCCCGTAGCTAGGTGATGATCCATGAGGTGGACTCCTCAATGGACACTGTTCTATCTCTGCAATCTCTTAGACTACAGCTCTAAGTCGCCCCACCTCTCTCCTAGAGGTATGGTTGCCATCATAGCCAAATCTGATCTACTCATACTGCTACTGCTTCTGCACTGCTGCTGCTGCTACTGCTTCTGCACTGCTGCTGCAACCACTGTAATAATGAGTTTGATCTCCCCAGATCCTGAAGTACTAGCTTCCATAGGGTTTCTCCCTCTGAAACTACTCTCCTTTTGAGTGGCAATCTCCTTATGGGAAATCTCTCTGCTCCCTCCTTGCAACTTACATTGTCCTCCTACATTAGAATTGGATTGCGTAGCTCTGTGCTAGGAATCTTCTGGCTAGAACTGCACCTGCATATTGCAACTGGGCAATTCACCCTACCTATGTCACTGCATCTAGCTTTGCAACTGTCATACGTGTACTGATTGCAACTAGATTTGCAATTGTCATCTAAATTATTAACAACGCCTGCTGAAACTAAGTCTGCTACTATGATACTATGGGCTCCTATAGCAAAGGTAATGGTCCCGCTATAACAATTTGGAACTGATCGAGCTGATCTTCTTGTTGCAACTGTGCTGGACCTTGGCCATCTCGCACATTGGAGCCTCATACTCCTCCACCACTTGGATCTAGTGCCCTATTACCTCCTTTTGAGCATTGTCCCTTATTGAACCTTTCTTCACTTTGCAACTCGCACTAGACAACTCACACTTCCTTCAACACCTGTCTCCGACAGTTGGAAGTCGATTCACTGCCTAGATCCCCATTCTGGCTAATTCGTACGACCTCATATGGAAATCTTGTATGACCATCTCGGCAAAGCTGCAAAATTTGTGAATCTCAAAAATTGGGACGGAAATCTCCCTCTTTCACCTGCTCGGCTATTGAATTTGCTATTTGCACTCCCTTCTGGAGTGAGAAATTTTGCTCATGGCAATTGCTAATCTGCAACTGAAAAATCAGGTCTCTGAAACTCGAAACCCCCTGAGAGAAATTTTCCCTTTATTGTGTGTGCTTTTCTCTTTCCACCTGACACGGATTTTGTTGCTGCAAAACCCTCTGCATCCAACCAAGGAATCTGCTCAGTGAAAAATCTGAGCTGTTACTGCTCCCTTTGACTACTGGAATCACTATCATGGGAAAATCAATTTTCTGCCAACTTGCAACTGAAAATCAAACCATTGCCCAACAATTCGATCTGCCTGTCTAGGTACTGCGCAACCTCTGAGAATTTCGGCCTGTTGCTCCTCTAAACAGTGAAATTCCCTTCTCCGCTTTTGAGCTTTTCTTGCCTCATCACTCGCATTCCGATACCATGTGAAAATTTCATCTATCACAACAACTGAAAATTATTTTCTTAATTGTTAATTTATTTAACAATTTATCTGCTGTGACAAATATCAAATAATTTGCACTGTGATTTTCACCAATAAACTGTGGAAGAAAATAACGCTTGAGAAAATCTAGCACACATAAAAATATGACACAATTATTTTTGGACAAATGTCCCCACAAAAACCCAACTTCAGAAAACCGATGCAACAACTAAGGGTTTTTATTGTTATGCAGCAGTGAGAAATTTTGAGAACAATAATCTAGATATTGAATGTTGGCTATCCTGCAAAGAAAATACTGGAAAAAATATCTAGAGCGAAATTACCCTTACTTCGAGCAATCCCGACACTCGACTGCTACTGAAAAGCAAGTCGTCCAACTGGGCCTGTGCAGGCTCTGCGTCAAGCTGAAGCTGCCTGCCACACATGCTGCCTGAATTGTCTGTTAATCAAGTTGTCCTGCCTGTTTTTGGCTACAAAAACGCTTCTTTGGCACTCTGGAACCTCTGCCTAGCCTCTGGAACTAAAAATGTCTTCCTTCCTCAACAATTCAAATTGTTTAATGAATCTTCTGCGCTGCCTCTGTGCAACTTCTTGGAGAAATTTTGGCCTCTTTGCAAATGCACTCATTGGATCTAGAAAACTTCCTCCAGCCTCATTGTCTCTGCCCCTCACTATTTCTATGTTCTTCTTTGGTTTTCAGTAACGACCACTGCTCTCTGGAAATCGAACTGCCAAAGAAATTGAATCCCACAGGTGTATTCTCCATCTACCCATCGACTTCTTCTTATAATCCTTCGTTGGAGCACCAACGACCAAGATTAAAACTTAATCAAGGGCCCAGATTAATTCCTTCTCGATCCATGTGAGTTTCTAGAGAATTCTCACTTTATCTCAATTAATAATGATTAATTAACCATATTTCCTAAGTTTAGACTTAATAGATATTTAAAAATCGGCTAATAATATAATTCATACACTTCTAGGTGGAGTTTCTAGAAACGATTTTTGGGTTATGGAGATCTCATGTATTTTAGCCTCTCCATAAATTTTTGAGACTAGAGCACATCCGATGCTACAAAAACTAACAACTAACACGAAACTCACCTTGCCTACGTTGTAGAATTGGCTACCTATAACCAAAAGGATGTGAAATCTAGGATAACTATCTTAGATGTAGTGAAGGATCATCCTCGAGGACAATAAGGGAGATGTGGGAGGATTTAATGAAGCTTTATCAAAGTGATAACACAAACAAATTTTTTTTGCTGAGAGTGAAACTCAAGAACACCAAGATGACCAGATCAGATACTGTGACTAGTTATTTGATGAAGATCACATGAGTATGTGATGAGTTGGCAACAGATGAGTTGGCAACATTTGGGGCGATCATGACTCGTGACATATGATGAAATGGTAAGGACGATCCTTAATGGCTTCAACAAGCTATGGACTCCTTTCATGAAGGGCATCTTTGCACGAGAGCATCATCCTAATTGGGACAGATTATGGGATGATTTTTTCTAGGAAGAGATTCGAGAGAAATCTCTAGGAGGCCAACAAAAGGGTGATATCAGAACCAATCCCATGCTAGTAAGGCAAGATAGGGAAAGGGGAAGAAAAATATAGGTAGATAGTGGTTTCTATCTCCTGTCTATAAACCAACACCATCAATTGACTTGTACTTGGATAGTGGCGCATCAAACAATGTCACAAGAGGCATGAGATCTATTTAGTAGTTCGGCGAATAGTGACTAAGAATTGTTTGTGGAGGTAATGATGACAAGTATGTAGTGAATGGGGTTGGAGCCATCAAATTCTAGCTCAAGTTAGGATGTACATTGCAAGTAAAGCACATGTTATATGTACTAGGACTGAAAAAACAATGATGTATCCTCCACTCTATTTCTAAAGCGAGTTGTTTGTGGAGGTAACGATGACAAGTATGCAGTGAACGAGGTTGGAATCGTAAAGTTCCATCTCGAGTAAGGAGGCTCATTTCAAGTAAATGACATGTTTATGTACCAGGAATGAAAAAACAATGATGTATCCTCTACCCCATCTCTAAAGCAATAGACATCATAGCCCTGACATAAATTTATTTGGCAACTAGAGTGAATGTCTCCTCATAATCCACTTTGTCCTTTTGGGAAAACCCTCTGGCCACAAACCTAGTCATGTATTCCTAGATGCTACCATTTGTAGCATGTTTGATCTTGAAGATCCATCTCCAATTGACTACTGATTTCCCCTTTGGCCTCAATACAATGTCGTAGAAATCATTGATGTTTGATTGGTTTTGTATGGACATTTGTGGACTGATGGAGGGCAGCGTGAAAGTGGTCCATATATGAGCCCTAAGTGCAATGACCTAAGAAGGACTTTAGTCCTGCGAGAAGTGGCAGAGTTGGAGCAACCTAAAGAGAAACTTGTGGAGGATTGCAGAGGCTTGCTTCAAGCCCTAAGGAACAAATCTCTTGAAGGACTAAGGGATTGTTAGAAGAGGCAAAAGAAGATCTCAAAGGTTTGATCAGCCAGTAGTAGTAGCCCTAGACTTACTTGATAGAGAAGGACATCTATAGCAGAAGTTGGGCAATCCTCCATGCCCTAAGTTCATTGTTGGATAAGGACATTCGACAGTGATAGTGGGAAGCCCTCCGACCCTAAGTGTGTTTTCATTGGGTAGCACAGGAAGGCCCTAGTGGGAAGAAAGTCCCAAAAGAGCTGAGGAGAAGAATTGGGTAGTTGAGAGTTGTTCACAAACGGAGTTGTGAACAACTCAACAAAAGTCTCGATGTGTTCATGCATTGAAGGACTAACAACCAACGAGAGAGCAGGTGGAGCTGAGTTTAGTGGCCTAATGGCATTAATTCATTGATAGAGGTAGAGTTGTGTTGTTGGAGTCGAGTTTAGTGACCTAATGGCGCTGGTTCATTGATAGATGTAGAGTTTTGTTGCTGCAGATCGAAAGCCAAAGCATTGGGCAAGTGTTTTCAAGGTACGAACGAGAGGAGCTGAGAGAGAGCGCTACATCAACTAGGTGGTCAGTGTATCTTGTTCAGGGTAGATTGGTTGTCAAAGTGACCAACACCAAACCCTAGTTGTATATCTTGTACTAGTGGATGTGTGAGGGCCATTATCCCGAGTACGTGTGAGGGGCATTATCTCGGGTACGAGAGCCTTAGACAGTTGTATTATCAGTTTGATTAATATAGCTAAGTTGGTTGGTTGTATAAATTTGTAAAAAGCTCTAAATATTTTGTCCACTAGTAGATTTATTGTTGTATATTGTTTTGCTGTGCAAAGTAGTCTTGTTCTGATACTTGGATTGGTAGCGTCAGTGATTTAAGATTCTTTCCTAAATTCCAATATTCTATCCTAGATTCCACCTAGGATACTCGGCGTATATCTTTTATCAAATCATTTTCCTCAAGGAATTGTTTGTCCATCGGACCATTCTTATCCGAGTCCATGTGACTTGGAATTTCCATTCTAATCCATCACACTACATGACTTAAGAATGTTTGTCAAAGATGCTTATCCAATCCACCATTCTCCTTATCCATGCTTGTGTACTTGACTTAGGATATTAGTTGTAATCCGTCATAGTGCTTGACCTAGAATATTAGTTGTAATCTGTCATAGTGCTTGACTTAGGATATTAGTTGTATTCCGTCATAGTGCTTGACACAAGGAGAACCATGCTAATTCAAATCATCATTCTCCCTATCCGTGATGGATGCACTAGACTTACGGTTGTTAGTCCTAGCCTGGTACATGACACAGGGAGAACCACTATCGAACCATACTTCCTCTCAACCTGAGAGGAGAAAACCATGCTCACTCCCTCTCAACCTGAGAGGAGAAATCCATGCTCACTCCCTCTCGACTAGGGAGAATTCAACAAGCCTCAATTTGTGTCAGAAGTACTCATACGTCCCTTACATCAGCTTACGGTTGTTAGTCCTAGCCTAGTACATGACACAGGGAGAACCACTGTTGAACCATACTCCCTCTCAACCTGAGAGGAGAAATCCATGCTCACTCCCTCTCGACCAGGGAGAATTCATCAACAAGCCTCAATTTGTGTCAGAAGTACTCATTCATCCCTTACATCAGCAACCAACAATGGTTGTAGTTTCTTCAACCGACCCTCTTATCACTGACATTGCTCATCTTGCAACTCCTAGGGCTCCAAATTTGCATCCTAATAGTCCACTGTACTTGAGGTCTTTTTAGGTTTTCAACAAAATGCCCTCTTAATGGTACCAAACTTGTACTGTATTAGGGTTCCACCAATCTACCCTCTTATCAGTCCTCTATCTGTCATTTAGATGACTGAACTATGGCTTTTTACACAGCCCACACTTCTGCTGTTTGCCTCCTCAGGTATGATAGAATCTTAGGGCTTTTCCTAGCAGTCCACCCAACAATAGGTCCACTAAACTGTTGTTCGATCTACCCAGATCTAGGGCTCTGAGTCTGCCCTCTCCTAGGGATTCTTCACTGCCACTAACAGTCCATGATTGCCTGTCCTTAGGCTGCTCAACAACTGTCATTCACTTTCTTTATTGTAAATGCCCTAACTGCTGCCCAACTGCTCATTGTACTGTACATTCACTGAGGTAATATGTTGCCCTGTTGATGATCTAACTTTGGGACAACCGCTTAAGAGCCAACGTATCACTTTAAAAACCCTTAACTATAGCTTGCTATATCTGCCTTTATCTACGGCTTACACACCTCTGTCCTAGTCCCTTCAAGACAGATCTTTTCTCTAGCCCAAAGCTGGGCTCTTATTCCTCATTGTACAGACCACTCCTTTTCTGTTCAGAACCACGCTGATCTTTTCTGATTGCAGCCACCCTAACCTTCAAATTCATCCGCATAGACAAGCATACAAGTGGTAGCATTGTCACAAGGTATGAAATCTAGTCTCTAGGGGCCTCAGCCCTCCTTTTTCATTATGAATCTGAGTGTGTGTGGTACAGACTTTGGGGCTGTAGCAACATGAAATAAACCCTCAGGACGGATCACAAAAATCTGTCATATTCACTTCAGGAATAGATGTAACAAATAACATCTCCTTTATCCATTTCTCCTTGACGGCATCTTGTTAGATCTCCAAGACTCCTTCAGATCTCAGCCCCTTTCTGAGTTTCTTGGCCCAATCTTGGGTAGCCACAAACTAGCAACGATCTTCTCCTTGGAGCCCGGATCTCATGCACATTTTTCTTCTGGAGGATCTGGTCTTGCACTAGCATTCTGCTAGGCTTCTTAACCCTCTAAAACAGGCCTTACGGCCTTCCTATAATGCCCAGAAATCCTTGATCTTATAGTAGAGAGTCTGCTTTTCAACACGTGCCCATAGATGCCTTCTAACTGGACCATCCAGTTTCTCATATTCTGCAATGTACCAATGTCATGTTTCTTCTTTACAGACTTGAGGAAAGTGGCATTCCTTCGCTGTTCTGCAACGTACCAATGTCATGTTTCTTCTTTACAGACTTGAGGAAAGTGGCATTCCTTCGCTCAGCTTTCACTTGAGAAATATGCACCTGTGGTCTTTTTTCTTTTTTCTTCTAGTAGCCCTACTAGGTCTATTCGGCCTCCATAATGACTACATTCTACAAGATTCGTTGAGAAAGATGATGCCTTTCTCTCAAAACTTGGTTACTTTATTACAAGAAAAATTTCTCCATGAGCATGATAAGATTTAAAAACCCAGCTTACTTCTTGAGAACTTGTTCCTTCTTGACAAAAATATTCTGGAATTTTTTAATAGAATGGATCAAGTTACGACCTCCTTAGTAGCTCATCTTAGCCTTCAAATTCAGCTTTTACATCTTGCCTTCTTTTTCATCTTCTCGATCTCCTTTGGAATGAATTCGTATTACACATTGTTTTATTAGAATGGATCAAGTTACGACCTCCTTAGTAGCTCATCTCAGCCTTCAAATTCAGCTTTTACATCTTGGCTTCTTTTTCATCTTCTCGATCTTCTTTGGAATGAATTCGTATTACACATTGTTTGTGTAGCTCGCATCATATATATGACTTGAATCACTTGAATTTGAAGAGACAACATATATCATTGTATTATACCTCAGGAATTAATTCGTATCACTGACTCTTGGAGAAACTTCTATCACTATTCATCAACTGTAATGATGATTTCGGATCACTGTTGTTATGG
Organism: Pinus taeda; assembly: GCA_000404065.3. Lineage (NCBI taxonomy): Eukaryota > Viridiplantae > Streptophyta > Pinopsida > Pinales > Pinaceae > Pinus > Pinus taeda. The sequence goes on from APFE031501139.1 coordinate 96,874, forward strand.
GTTCTTTATAGACATGTCTTGATACTTTTCAGAACTTTGCACTGAAATTCAGTCTATTAGTTCAATGAGGAGTAAATTTGTATCCGAACCAAAAGATCAGAGATCAATGCATCATTGTATCACTGATTGATCCAGAGCTGCATACTTTGTTTGAGACTCTGCAGACCTTTGTGACAGTCCCTCAGGCTTCAGGACTTTGGCTTGCGTGAATCAGAATTTGGATCTTGATTTGTGCCCAGCATCATAGGTACCATTTCATAGTGGAACTAGCTTCCTTATCCTCAGAATCTCGTACTGAATTAAAGTGTAATTACTGCCACAGAACTTCCCTTTTGCTAGGGCTTCAATGAAAAGAATAAAGATCCTGGATCACAACATGGATGCTAGGGTTTCAATGAAAAGAATAAAGATCCCTTAATGATGAATCAATATCCTATTCATTTTATAAAAAAAAAAAAAAAGAGGGTTCACACTCAATCACTAGGCCTGGACCAACTGCATTCATAAGTTCAACAACTCCTTATATATCTTCTTTGACCAAATTTTCCAATTAAGAAATTTATACTCCTTATATATCTTCTTTGACCAAATTTTCCAATTAAGAAATTTATACTCCTTATATATCTTCTTTGACCAAATTTTCCAATTAAGAAATTTATTAACGTAATACAAAGCAATTTTTCCAATTAAGTTAAGAAATTTATTAACGTAATACAAAGAAATTTACTAACGTAATACAAAGCCTGATAGACTATACGACCTTCCCCTACTACCATCCTTACCTCTGACTCTTTCCTCCTATTTTTCACTTTTTATTCTTCCAATTCTCCCCTAGCTTCCCCTTCACACTATTTGAACTGTGATTACCACCTTTCAAGCAATCCAAATCCAACATGTTCTGTATGAAACTCAATATATCACAAGCTCAATGAACTCCACCAAAACTCCACCAAAATCACTAAGGAAATCATATGAAGGGTTCTTGAAAATACAAGCACCCATATTACAGACCAAACCTGCAAATTAGACTACATGGATTAGGGTTCTTGAAAATACAATTAGACTACATGGATTAGGGTTCTTGAAAATACAAGCACCCATATTATAGACCAAACCTGCAACCAAACCTGAAAATTAGACTACATGAATTATAATGGCTATTATGTAAAATGAAACTACCCATTTCGCCTTCATTACCGTATTCAATGATACGTCATTATTGCCTTCACCCAGGCAATTTCTCCCTTGGAAAATATTGAAAAGTATAACTCCATGTACCTTCCACTTTTTGACTCACCTAACACAAATAATGACAAATAATGATTTCCCAAGGTAGTCATGTACCTTCCACTTTATGACTTACCTAACACAAGTAATGATTTTCCCAAGGTAGTCATTATTGCCTTCACCCAGGCAATTTCTCCCTTGGAAAATATTGAAAAGTATAACTCCATGTACCTTCCACTTTTTGACTCACCTAACACAAATAATGATTTCCCAAGGTAGTCATGTACCTTCCACTTTATGACTTACCTAACACAAGTAATGATTTTCCCAAGGTAGTACCTTCCACTTTATGACTTACCTAAGACAAGTAATGATTTTCCCAAGTTAGTCATGTACCTTACCTTCCACTCTATTACTCACCTAACACAAGTAATGATTTTCCCAAGGTCGTTCTTGTGTTCGTTGTGTGAATAGTTTGTTATTGCTTCTCTTTCATTTCAATTTCAACTTATTTGGTAATTTCCATGTTAAACTAGTCGTATTAAAAATATGCCATTTAAAATAAAAATAGTGTCAAATCAATTTTCTTAGGGCTTTTGTGGGAAGTCATAGGATCCAAGAATTGGCATGAAGTATGAAAACCATATCCATGGCAATTGGCAAATGAGTATAGTAACAGTCCACAAGATTAGTCGAAGGAGAGATTTTCAAATTGGGATACGACCATTCTCATGTCAACTCTAGCGGACAAGTTTGAACCTTTTACGGAGTTTGGTGACTAATTTAAAAGTTTGATTGGACTACTTGTTGGGCATTTTTAATTAATTCTTAGTATCCTAGAAGTGATCCCTAAACAAAAACTATTTAACCCCCTCAAGGAAACCTAGTCGAAGAATATAATTCTTTCCTCATATATTCTTCCATCACTTTGCCATGCACTAGGATTACTAACATTTTGTGCCAAATGGATTTTGATTCATTTCAGCACATGCACATGCATATATAATAGGAGTATTTATAAAATCCTAACATTGTGTGCCAATTGGATTTTGATTCATTTCAGCGCATGCATATAATAGGAGTATTTATAAAATCCTTACATTTTGTGCCAATTGGATTTTGATTCATTTCAACACATGCAACCTAATTGAAGAATATAATGCTTTCCTCACTTTGCCATGCACTAGGATTACTAACAACATTGTGTGCCAATTAGATTTTGATTCATTTCAGCACACGCACATATAATAGGAGTATTTATAAAATCCTAACATTGTATTCATTTCAACACATGCATATAATCAGAGTATTTATAGGAGGTTGAATGGAAGCAATGAAGAGAAAGATAATGAATCAGCACGTGCATATAATAGGAGTATTTATAAAAGGTTGAATGGAAGCCATGAAGAGAAAGAAAATGCTTTGTTAGCTTTACTAGGTACCAAGACCACCAACGTTTTAAGGTACCTAGATTATAATTCTTTTCAACATATGGCATGCAAAAGGAGTCTTTTAAATGGTTGAATGAGAACATTAAAGAGAAAGGTAATACTTTCTTATCTTAACTAGGTATTGAGATCATTAATCTTTTGCAATACTTAGATTTTGATTGATTTCATCCCATGGCATAAAATATGAGTCTTTTTAAAAGGTTGAGTCTGTTTAGAAGGTTAAAGAAGGCACTGAAAACACATAGGTTGTTATTTGTAATTGTATCCTTTGATATGTGAGGGCTAAATTTATTTTCTTCTGTTTCAGGCTCATTCTGCAGTAGATTCTCAATATGAAACATTCTTCACTATTTTGGCTTTAGTGAGTCTGCAGGTACGTTTTAGAGTTCCTTTTGTCAGTGTATTGTATAAGATGGGCCTGTAGTTGCTGCCATCATCTTGTATTTAATAAATAGTTATTATAATATTATTGGTCGAGTATAAGATGGGCCTGTAGTTGCTGCCATCATCTTGTATTTAATAAATAGTTATTATAATATTGTTGGTCGATGGTTTCATTACAGATTTATATTGCTTCATTCTCGCTTGGTGTTGGGCCATCCCATGGATTAGTATGTCCGAGGTAATGTACCTTCTTAGATATCCTCCTTAGATATTCCCTATGAGATCAATTCAAGTTAATTACTAGATCTTAGTATGTCCGAGGTAATGTACCTTCTTAGATATCCTCCTTAGATATTCCCTATGAGATCAATTCAAGTTAATTACTACATCTTTTCTTCATATTGATCTAATTCCATTGTTCAACCAGTATCTTTATGCAGCAGTTTAAACAATAGATGCACTGATTTCTTTTGATTTCTTTTGTATGTGATAAATAGCTAATATTATTGGTTGATGGTTTCATTACAGATTTATATTGTTCATTCTCGCTTGGTGTTGGGCCATCCCATGGATTATGTCTGAGGTAATGTACCTTCTTAGATATTCCCTGAGATGACTGCTTCTCAGCACAAATTAATTACTACATCTTTTCTTCATATTGATCTAATTCCATTGTTCAACCTGTATCTTTATGCATCTGTTTAAACAATAGTTGCAATGACTTCTTTTGAATAGTCCTTTCCTACTACAGATACTCCCTGTTAATGTCAAGGGTGTGGGTGGTAGTGTAGCTACTTTGTCAAATTGGTTGACATCATGGGCAGTAACAATGACTACCAATTTACTTTTGCAGTGGAGCTCTACAGGTAAGGCTGGCCACATTTAAGTATAGTTCTTTTGAATGCTTGCCCAAGCCACGGGCATCAAAGCTTTCTGTCCGGGCTTCCCTTGATTACAATGGCCCTTACTCTCCTTCACATTATGAGAGTAGCTCCTGAGAGCCCCTTAGAGTCAGTGTGCAACTATCATTGATCAACGATTGGGCTAGTCCTAAGGCCAACTTTTTTTCCTTTGGATTACAGCTTATATGTTTGATTATTTACTTGCCTATTTGATTATTGAGCTACCTCTTTTTTGCTGCAGGAACAACAAACAACATTCATGATTCATGCTATTGTATCTGTGATATGATCCTTGTCTTTGTGACAGTTTGTGTGCTTGAGAGAAGAGATCCAGTCGTCCTTAAAATGAATTGAATGCCTTGAAAGTCAATTACAGGGCAATGAAATGGTTTATAACTTTATATATCCAGCCCCATTTCATCCTTTATGCTATTGTATCTGTGCTATGATCCTGGTCTTTGTGACAGTTTGTGTGCTTGAGAGAAGAGATCCAGTCGTCCTTCAAATGAATTGAATGTCTTGAAAGTCAAGAAGAGATCCAGTCGTCCTTCAAATGAATTGAATACCTCGAAGGTCAATTACAGGGCAATGAAATCGTTTATATACCCAGCCCCATTTCATCCTTCGAGTGCTTCCGAGTATAAATTACATCTTAATAAATTGCGAACCTAAAAATATGATTTTTTTAGGCATATTTTTATTTTTTTCAGAATTTCTATGACTGCATTGTTCCCTTCACCGTGAAGCTCACATGTGCAATATAGCTCTACTTAAAGGCAGAATTTGAAGGTGCTCATTGAAGTCCATCGGTTGAAAAGTCTGTAAGAATTGAATTAATAAATTTTCAATGGACAATTTCATTGTTGCAACTCCAAGGATGGGAGGGTATCCACAGTTTTGATGGTATATTATCAGGAGCAAATTTATTGTTAAAGGCAGAATTTGAAGTTGCTCATTGAAGTCCATCGGTTGAAAAGTCTGTAAGAATTGAATTAATAAATTTTCAATGGACAATTTCATTGTTGCAACTCCAAGGATGGGAGGGTATCCACAGTTTTGATGGTATATTATCAGGAGCAAATTTATTGTAAAACGTTCCAAGAGTTTTTTAACTTTTTTTTTTTTTCCCTGAAACGTTCCAAGATAGTTTTTCTTTATCAGAATTTCTATGATTGCATTGTTCCCTTTCCGGTGAAGCTCACATTTGCAGTAGAGCTCCACTTAAAGGCAGAACTTGAAGGTGGTCAGTGAGTACATCTCTTAAGTGTGTAAGAAGTGAATTAATAAATTTTCAATGGACTCATTGTTGCAATTCGAAGGATGGGAGGGTATCTGCAGTTTTGATGGTATGATTTTATGGTTTTTTTTATCAGAATTTATATGATTGCATTGTTCCCTTTCCGGTGAAGCTCACATTTGCAGTTGAGCTCCACTTAAAGGCAGAATTTGAAGGTGGTCAGTGAGTCCATCTCTTAAGTGTGTAAGAAGTGCATTAATAAATTTTCAATGGACTCGTCCTTGCAATTCCATTCCAAGGATGGGAGGGTATCTGCAGTTTTGATGGTATGATTTTATGCTGACGATTAATCGTCATGGGAGACACACTAGGCCATAACCTACAAAGAGAGAGTGAGCGGAGAGTTACAAAGAGAGAGTGAGCGGAGAGTTTAATATGCAATGCAATGAAAGTTTTACCAATTTCATACTAATTTCATGAGATGAGATAAGGGGAAGTGCTTAACCTGCAAAGGGGGATTTCTACAGTAATCATTCAAAATACGAATATACAATTTTGAATTTTGTGATAAGATTCGAGTAACAGAAAAATAAATTTTTTTGGCAATCAGTTGATTACCAAATCATTCATTAAGCACAAAGGATTATCAATTAAGTGGTTCTCAATTGCCATGCGAGTACTTGTCACAATTAATTGTTGTTTCTCAATTGCCATGCGAACTTGTCACAATTAATTGTTTCGAGCCCTTACCTTAGAAGCAACGAATGGGATGAGTTGATACCTTACCTTATGTCTAGAAACGTCACTCACTGTCTGCCATATGCCCTAGTGTAGTGGTGTTCCCTTATCCTTCCCTTACTGCCCCACACATAGCGTAGTAGAACCATCACGTAGCAAGTACATGTTTTCACACAGATGCTTGATTAGTTGCCATTCCTCACCCTATCAGCCCTATCTGCACTTGATTAGTGCCATCCATCTATCCAGTTTGCTCATCCACGCCAGAGTACACTTCACAAGAAGTACATTTATATAGAAGTACATTTATATTCCTATTCATTGTTCATTGTTTTTATTCATTTTTCCATTGAGTTATTCATTTTTCCATTGAGTTTAAGAGGTATGTATTCATTTGTCCACATGGAGTTTATGATAAAATGTCTGAAGTAATTGGGAAAGAAATCACAATCCACTACCTCTGAAGCTCTGAAGCTGCTTCAAAATTTTGAGGACCTCTGAAGCTCTGAAGCTGCTTCAAAATTTTGAGGCTGAAGTCAATTCTTTTTTAGAGAGAAATCGCAATCCACTACCTTTTTGGGAAAGAAGTTACAATCCACTACCTTTGAAGCTGCTACAAAATTTTGAGGGTCCATATTTTCTTTCTCTTTGTTTTAGGAGAAAACAAATCAATCCACTACCTTTGAAGCTGCTACAAAATTTTGAGGGTCCTTCATAATTTCTCTTGTTTTTGGAGAAAACAAATTCCTAAAACAAATCTCCCTGAGAAATCTCCATGAGAAGAAAGAAAGTAAAGTTCCCCATTTTTATCAAATGATGAATATATTCCTAGGAGACGAAATTTGATTTAAAGTTGTAGAAATGTTTTTGCAATATTATTTCTACTAATATATTTGCTAGTAAAATTTCTCAAATCATGAATATATGACTAAGAGAGGAAATTTGATTTGAAGTTGTAGAAATGTTTTCGCAATAACATTTCTACTAATATATTTGCTAGTAAAATTTCTCAAATGATGAATATATGCCTAAGGGAGGAAATTTGATTTGAAGTTGTAGAAATGTTTTCACAATACCATTTCTAATATATTTGCTAGTAAAATTTCTCAATTTTTCTTACAAATAGATTTTGTAAAAGGTATATAATATTTTAATAAAATCCATTTTTTTTTACAATTCTTTTTTTCTATAAAGAAAAGTGTATCTGAAAACATAATTTTATCAGAAAATATGGTGGCTTGTGGCCTCTTACCAACATTTTGGTTGCCACAAATTCGTGTTGTTGCTACAAATTCTCGTTCACCTTTGTCTTACATGAGTAATGATATACTTGATTGCGACGTTGATTAGGCTACAACAACTATATAGGGAAAGAACTTTTGTTAATGCATCTATTAAAAAATATGGATTATTTCGCTACTTGAATTAATAGATATTGCTCTTGCATGGAGAGTTGACATTGATTAGGCTACAACAATTATATAGGGAAAGAACTTTTGTAAATGCATCTATTAAAAAATATTTGATTCTTTCACCACTGAAGTAATAGATATTGCTCTTGCATGTAGAGTTGAGTTGATTCCTAATAGATCTCTCTTGCATGGAGTTTGAGTCCTGCTAGTAACTGTGAGTGATAGTTATATTAATATTAATCTAAATCCAATAGAGATTGATAGATCTTGCAAATTTTGTCAATGCATCACATTGCTAAGTAATAAAACATTTGATTCTTTCACTACTTGGAATTGATTCTTAATAGATATTGCTTGTGCATGTAGCCTTGAGTTGATTCCTAATAGATCTTGCTCTTAATAGATATTTCTCTTGCATGTAGCCTTGAGTCAATTCCAAAAGATCTTGCTCTTGCATGCAACTTAAGAGTCTTGCAAGCCAGTATGAGTGATAGTTATATTAATACTAATCTAAATCCAATAGATGCGAATAGTTTTATGTAGTATCTTTTAGGGTTTAGGAAAAATAAGATTGTTTTTCCTAAAATGTAAATAAGTCAGGAATATTATTATTTCAATTATAATATAAAAGCATTAAAAACAAGTCATTTAATAAAACATTAATACTAATCTAAATCCAAATCCAATAGATGCGAATAGTTATCTAATATTTTAGGGTTTAGGTTATTTTTCCTAAAATATAAAAAGGTTTAGGTTGTTTTTCCTAAAATATAAAAAAAGTCATGAATATTGTTATTTCAATTAATAATATAAAAGCATTAAAAATAAGTCATTTAATAAAACATTAATACGAATCTAAATCCAAAATTAATGTGAATAGTTTTATGTAGTATCTTTTGGGGCTAAGGAAATTTCAATTAATAATACAAAAGCATTGAAAATAAGTCATTTAATAAAACATTAATACTTATCTAAATCTAAAATAGATGTGAATGGTTTTATTTAGTATCTTTTGGGGCTAAGGGAAAATAGTAAAAAAAAGTTTAACTATAAAAAGTCATGAATATTATTATTTCAATTAATAATATAACAACATTAAAAATAAGTTATTTAATAAAACTTAAATATGATAGTTATATTAATACTAATCTAAATGCAATAGATGTGAATAGTTTTATGTAGTATCTTTTCGGGCTCTATGATAGTTATATTAATACTAATCTAAATGTAATATATGTGAATAGTTTTATGTAGTATTTTTTGGGGCTCAGGGAAAATAGGAAAAATAAGGTTGTTGTTCCTACATAAATACGTAAAATTATGTAATATTTTTTGGGCTCAGGGAAAATAGGAAAAATAAGGTGGGAAAATAGGAAAAATAGTTATAGATAAAATATAAAAAGTCATGAATATTATTATTTCAATTAATAATATAAAAGCATTAAAAATTAGTCATCTAATAAAATTTAAAAGTCATTTAATAAAATTTAAAAATATGAATGCTTACTTTCACTTTTTGACTCAAAAATATGAATGCATACTTGTTACTTTGTTGACTCATAAAGTGAGGCAAGTGGTAAAAATATAAAAAAGTCATGAATATTATTATTTCAATTAATAATATAAAATATTAAAAATTCAATTAATAATACAAATATTAATATTTATTAAAAAATAAGTTGTATGATAAAGCTTAAATATAAATGCATACTTGTTACATATAAAAATATTAAAAATAAATTGTATGATAAAGTTTAGATATAAATCCATACTCGTCATGTCACATAGGGCAAATATTAAAAATATAAAAAATCATGAATATTATCGTTTCAATTAATAACATAAAAACGTGAAAATTAAGTTGTAGGATAAAGCTTAAATATGAATGCATACTTCTATGCTGATTCATAATGTGGGGCAAGCTATGACTTTAATGATATGTTTTGATAAATGGTAAAAACATATTTTTTTAATACAAATATTGAATAGTTCACACATTAACAAATAATATTAGCGTGTTAGTAATATTAATTTCAGTTGATATGTTTATACCTGTAATATAAATTGATGAAAATGGAGTTGTCTATAATGCGACTTTTTGGAGATTCTGGTGACGGAATCCGGCGGAAGAAATGAGGTTAAATCTTGATTTTTAAGCAGTTAAAATGGTTTTTTAACTGCATATTTGGATTCACCGCCCTGGAAAACCCTTCGGAGCCATTGATTGTGCAGAAACTAGCTATTAAACTTGGGATTCCAATGAATTGCTGCCGGATTTTGACCGGAAAAATCCGCCGGAAAGGCTTTCAAAAAGTCGCTTTATAGACTATTTCTATCAAAATGGAGTTGTCTATAATGCGACTTTTTGGAGATTCCGGTGACGGAATCCTGCGGAAGAAATGAGGTTAAATCTCGATTTTTAGCAGTTAAAATGGTTTTTTAACTGCATATTTGGATTCAGCCCCCTGAAAAACCCTTGGGAGCCATTGATTGTGCAGAAACTAGCTATTAAACTTGGGATTCCAATGAATTGCTGCCGGATTTTGACCGGAAAAATCCGCCGGAAAGGCTTTCA